>CM076572.1:970913446-971189557 GCA_034641835.2 Pinus albicaulis
TATGCGAAGGATTCATCTTAAGCCATAATATGCGAAGGATTCATCTTCTTTTTTAATGCGCCAGATGGCGTTCCGATTCCGACGAGCATTAGCAGATTTATGAAAAAACCTGGTGTTACAATCCCCCTCCTTAAGCCAGATGGAGTTTGAAGTTGAAGTCGAAATAGTGCAGTATAATAAAACTATTCTGTTTGCTCACTGTTCTGGTATTGGATGTACGTAGTGGGTAAGTGAATCAAACTGTAATGGAAGTGTTTAATCAACATGTCCCTGCACACTCATATAACGCCAGGTTCGTTTTAATGATGCCCACTTGGCTGACGTTGTTGACTGCTATGGCCTCTGCGAACCTAATCACTGAGACATTCGTTGTACGTCTTCTTAACTTCATTATATTTCACTTTATATGTTTTCTAACTTGGAATCTTGAATGTATTATGTTTTATATATCATTATCTAGATTTAAATACGAATTTGAAACATGAGAGTTTTAGCAGTACATATATCATTATCTAGATTTAAATAAGAATTTGAAATATGAAAGTTTTCGCACCATAATCGTAACTGACGAATTTGAAAAATAATTTAAAAATTTTCTATATAGTTTTAAGAGTATTTTATATGTAATTATGATTTATTTTATTTTTATTGGATTTTCAGCTTCAATCGACATCTGTAAAGAGGTTATGTGGCACGCACAATATAATCACCGTTAATGGTCAGTTTCCAGGTCCAACTCTCCATGTCACTAACGGGGACACTCTTATGATCAAAGTGTACAACAACGCCCAATATAACGCTACAATTCACTGGTATGTCTCAATCAGAGTGAACGAGATTTATATATTGATGTATTTTAATGAGGGTAATGTCATTGTAAGTGCGTATAGATGCATTTTACAGTTTTAATTACAGATAATGAGAGAGAAAGTGAGTATATTGTATTTGCAGGCACGGAGTGCGCCAATTCCGCACTGGGTGGTCCGATGGGCCTGAATTTATAACCCAATGCCCAATTCGCCCAGGGGGAAGTTACACATATAGATTCACCATCACTGGTCAAGAAGGGACTCTATGGTGGCATGCCCACAGTTCATGGCTTCGAGCTACTGTCTATGGAGCCTTGATCATCACTCCAAGCCTAGGAACCACTTATCCCTTTACCACACCCAATACCGAGGTTCCCATCCTTCTAGGTATGTTACCACGGATTCTATTTTTTGAATCTCTAGTTGGCAATATTCAACTCTGCTTGATTTTAATGCCAGGCCTTGTTTGCACTCGCAGGAGAATGGTGGAATAGGAATCCTATGGATGTTGTGAACCAAGCAACTCAAACAGGAGCTGCCCCCAACGTTTCAGATGCCTTTACTATCAATGGACAGCCAGGAGACCTATACCAATGTTCAAGTTCAGGTACATTTCTATGCATTAGACTGAAATTCTTCTACTATTTCTGACTTGAATGACAAATCTAGATAAAGTAACTCGGCTAACGGCAAACAATGGTTGTAGATACCATTCGGGTCCCGGTGAAAAGTGGGGAAACTAACCTTCTACGGGTTATCAATGCTGCACTCAATACCGACCTATTCTTCACGGTAGGTAGCCACACAATGACAGTAGTAGCTGTGGATGCACTGTATACGAAGCCTTTTCAGACGAATTTTCTGATGCTCGGCCCCGGGCAGACAACAGACGTGCTTGTCACTGCTGATCAATCTGCAGGTAGATATTACATTGCTGCTCGAGCATATTCCAGTGGGCAAGGAGTTCCCTTCGATAACACCACAACCGTTGCCATTTTAGAATACGAGGGAAGTTCTAGCAGTACATCAGTTCCAACCGTGCCTAATCTTCCAGCTTATAACGACACCCAGACTGCCACTAAGTTCGCCAATGCTCTCAGAAGCTTGGGCTCACACGAGCACCCTGTCTTCGTTCCTCAGAGTGTGGACGAGAATCTGTTCTACACCATCGGTCTAGGATTGATCAACTGTCCAGGACAGTCTTGTGGAGGTCCCAACGGATCAAGATTTGCAGCCAGTGTGAATAACGTATCGTTTGTTCTGCCATCGACTTTTTCAATCCTTCAAGCTCAGCATTTTGGCATGAAAGGAGTGTTCTCTGGGGACTTCCCCGATAACCCTCTCGTGCAATTTGATTATACTGCACAGAGCGTAAGCAGAGGCCTCTGGTCCCCGGTGAAAGGGACAAGAGTAAAAGTTCTAAACTATAACACGACGGTGCAAGTAATTCTGCAGGGAACAAATATCTTTGCGGGAGAAAGCCATCCTATCCATCTCCATGGTTATGACTTTTACATCGTGGGATCAGGGTTTGGTAATTATAATTCAAAAACAGATCCTCAGAAGTTCAACCTGGTGGATCCTCCTATGCGCAACACTGTGAATGTTCCAGTCAACGGCTGGGCTGCCATAAGGTTCATTGCTGACAATCCTGGTATGGATAAAACTACACTCTTTTTTTCTGTGTTGTTTCTTATATCTTTGATTCCCTGAAGGTGGTTACATGTTGATAATCGGTGATTATGTATGGCAGGGGCTTGGGTAATGCACTGCCACTTGGACGTGCACATAACATGGGGTTTGGCCATGGTTTTTGTGGTGAGCAATGGACCTACCCCTCTTTTCAGTATCGAGTCGCCCCCTGTAGATCTTCCGCCGTGCTGAGGACAAATACCATGAATACCTTTGACAGATCGACTATATAGATAGAGAGGGCATTGCTATTATATGGATAAGATGGCTGCACAATTCCTCTCCATATTCCACACATGGATCAGATTCAATCATATTGTTAGATTAAAGTAAACCACACATGGATCAGATTCAATCATATTGTTAGATTAAAGTAAACCTAGTGATGGAATGTTTTCCTCTGGATCCACAAATATTTTCCTCTGGATCCACAAATATTCAATTCTGTGCTGATCTGCAGCCATATTCGATAGTTATTTGATCAATTTTGATCGCCTTTTGTTTTATCGGATGTTGCACGCATGAGAGTCGCAATCTTGCTTTGTAGGAATTTGTATCTCAGTAATCAGTAATGCCTATTCCCTATGCGTATCGATGGGTATAAATATACGTATCGATTGGTATAAATAAAGCAGGTGTTTTTAGTGCTGACTTTTTACTGTTTTTAGTGTTGGAATTTCGCTTAAAAATGAGGTTGAATCTTTATTTTTGTTTTTTAAATTGTTTTTTTAAATTTTATATATAGATTGAGTATTCTAAAAAAAACCTTTAAAGTATTTTTGTTGTGCAAAATTACTGATTAAACTTTTCAATGAATTTTTACTCACTAGAAATTTTTCAAAAAATAATTTGAAAGTGTTGAAAGTGGTTGTTGGTGGGTTTTTCTTTCACATATTTATGTTTAGATGAAAAAGTTTTGCTATGTAATCACTTGCTACTTCTATCATTGTTCTTATCATCTATGTCTTTGTTGGTGACTTTTCATAGTTATTGTTGCGTGTTTTTTATAGCCAAGCAAACATATAGTCTTAACACAAATATTTGTTTTACACCTCAAAGTATGTGGTCCAAGTTATGGATATTGAAACCCACATTTGACCTTAATACTAGTTATTACTAGGCACTTCACACCTAGATTCCTTGCTTGCTTTCAAAATCTTTTCCTTTTGACATTCGGAAAATAGGAACTACATCACTTTACAACTATTGCCACTAGTTTAACATCAATGCCCACTTCAATATCCTCAACTCAAATGCAATTTAGTGACCCTCTTGCATGAGGACTCCATCAAAGGAATATTAAGATGTTTCCATTTGCACTTAGCTTTTTAACATGTCAAAATCTATAGAGGTGAGTAAACATGAAAGCACAACTACCACGGGCATCTCTTCTTCTTATTCACCATGTCCTCAAAGGAAATGTAAATAAAATATCCAAAATGTCAATAAAATATTTGATAATTTTTAAAAGCAAACGTTGTGTTACCAAATATGTCAAGGTTAAGATGTCAATGAAGTCCACTTGAATAAACTAAAATACACTCAAAATAAGTGGGCATGGGATTAGAAATATGATGCCCATAGATGACTGGTGAATAACCACTAAGTTGTGTTGAGGATGGGTTGTTCCATATGAAGTTAATTCAATGAGGGATTTCCTCTATATTTAGTGAACATAATGCTTTAGTATATATCCACCCTTTCCCCTTCCCCTCCTTTTCCAATTGCATCCCTTCATGATATGATGCAAGCCATCTACTTGGACAACCAAGATTCATTTTCTATATCCACCATTACACCAAATAGGTGATGGAGTGTTGATACTATGCACATGGAATGTAATGTCAATTGAATGTTGGGGTTAACATCCCACCATGTCTAGGTGAGGAGAGAGACCTGAATTTGACTGAGCATTTTCATTCAAAAAATCATTATAATTTATAACCTCAAAAATTTCATTGTGCTAATCAATATTTAGTTTTATCTAGTGGATTAAAAAATTGGGCATCCAAGCCTTGAATCCAAGCACACGTTTAAAAAAAATAAATTTAATTCCCTAATTTATCTACAATCACGAATGAAATGGTCTTCATGTGTTACATATAGCTACCAAATTTAACATTTAAGATGCTACAATATCTAATGAGGAGGAATATGAGTTCGCAAGAGACACAAGGAGTTCAATTCAAAATCATTACGTAATCTATTGTCAATGTTATTTTATGGTCATTTAGCAAATTTAGGTGCTAATGGGGGGAGCCTTTTTTTATGGTCTGGGGCTTAAAAAAAAACCACAAATGTACAAAAAAATAAAAAATAAAAAATCATTTGTACTTGTTCTATATTGGGTGATGATGTCATTGGGAGCATATTAGAGGGTTGTCATTTTCACATATTGAGAGCTTAGTATACTCTAATCATGCTTCATTTTACATTATTGATATAGTGCAATTGTTCATCATTTTCCACTATAACAAAAATTATGAAAGGACAATGCAATATTTGCTTACTCCATGATAATGGCCATTTACCAACTAACTACATGATGATCAACATATCTCATTCAATATCAACCATCTTCATGCATTGTAAGCTTCATATAGTCTCTTTATTCATCATTCACTATTTCAACAAACATTATTATAGACAAATGAGATGCATATAAATTGCATGCTTATCTTTGTATGTCACCTACCAACATGATGTTTCACATATAAGTAAGTTTTTTCTTACATAGGTTCAATACTGGACACAATGGCTCAAACATTTTTATTATTAAAGGACTATAAACATTGAGGAAGATGGAATATAATCAATTCGCTCATTTAGCATTTCAAACATAGAGAATGCACCCACATATTACATTTGTCATTCAAATAAAAATAACTCTTTAATGTATTTCAAATAACCTAATTGTAGTTTAGCAAGATAATTAGATATGTTAGAGATAATAAACCAAAATTTTACAATACAATTATAACACGAATTCAATAATTATTTTCTTATTAGTTACAAATTAAAATTATTTTTTTCTTAAATTCTTTTTAAATTATATATTTAAATAAAATTTTATTTACATATTCAAATACAAATGATAATCTAACTTAATTGATCTTAAATAATATGGATTTTTTTCTAACATATTAATTCTTTATCAACTTTATTCTTTTACCTTCCTATAATGTAAGTAGTAAATATGTGGCTTTAGCTTGTTAATTTAAGTTTTACAGAAATTGTAAATAAGATAAAGCATCATGGATAATATTTCAAAATTCAGTTTTCTTTTATTTAAATTAGATACGTTAAATTACTTAATTACATTATAAATAGAATGAGAACTTTTATAATAATATCCATGAAACTTTAAGAAGTTAATAAGTGGATTATGATATTAGTTTGGATAAAAAAATCAATTATGAAATAATATATTGATTCATAATTTTATGTTATAATTTTAATAATATATTATTGAAAATAATTTTATATATATATATATATATATATATATATATATATATATATATATATATAATTTTTAAATTAATTTTAGATTTTAAATTAGAAAATTAATAAATTAATTTACAAATATATAATAAACAAATTATAAAAAAATATATTAATTATTTTATTAAAATATTTATTAAATTATATTATTAATAATATATAATTAATACTAAAACATTAATAATAATATTTATAAATTAATTTTATATAATTATTAAATTAAAAAATATATTATTGTTAAATTATGTTTTATATAGAAACAAAATCGTGAAACTAACTTATTCAATTAATCTAATAAATCGTTTATAAATCCATGATAAAACTCTTTCTATTTAATTAACTATGCCACGTATAACATAAAAGTTGACACAATTATCTCTTTATTGACTAAAGGGAACCTTGAAAACGATTGTATCGATTTAAACTCGACTCAGAAAGGACACACAACAATATAGCGAAGCATAGAACTGTGTTGTCCTATATCTATATTAAAAATTATGTTAATTTATTAAGTATTAGAAAAATGAAAAGTGAAAAGGTAAATAAATTAATATAAATTTATTTTAGGTAAGGATTTAATATGAGTTTAGAGAATCAAAATTTTTCATATGTAAATTTTTTTAAGTATAAAATACAATGTGTTATTTTTTTATTGTTTAAATTGTATTTGTGAATGTTAAATAGAGTATATATATGATTAATTAAACATTTTAATCATATACATTTAATTTGTTCATGATATGTACATAATTTTAAAATATTTTACATAATATGTACACAGACACATTTTATCACACAAATTAAAATGGTTTTTTATTATTAATATATTTTTTAAGTATATGAATATTAATCCATATTAAAATACAACATTAAAATATTTTATTTTAATAATATTTTTCTATATATAAATATATATGAAGTTGATATCAACCTAAATTAGTTAATATAGATCTTCAAATAATTTACACATTTTATCAACCAAATTAAAATGATTTTTTATTATTAATATATTTTTAAGTATGTGAATATTAATCCATATTAAAAAAACAACATTAAAATATTCTATTTTGACAATTTTTTTATATATAAATATATATGAAGTTGATATCAATGTAAATTAGTTAATTTAGATCTTCAAATAATTTATTTAAATTTCTTGTTAAAATATTTTTTTGAAAAATATAAGATTTAAACATCTTACTCACACATTTTTTTACTTCTAATTACTTTAAATATGTTCATTTATTATTATTATAGTTGATATTATTTTTCTATTTAAAAAGTAATTTCTATTTTAAAGAGGAACGGAAAGCCATACAAACTTACACATCTCTTCATGCTAGGCTGTAAAATAAGCAGCTCAACTCAAAAACATGTTATAAATGATCACTCCTAAATATAACAATGTCTAGAATTCCTAAATATAACAATATCTTGAATTTTAATGAAAAAAAAGTGTTATAAATTATCCATTTACATTGCCCTTGAATTAAATTAATTAAATAATATATGATCATTTAATAAAAAGCATCCATTCAGATATTACAATAAATTTTAGTGTCACCTTTAAATCTTAAATTTAATGGGACTAAGTTAGATTGTCAAACAACACAATATATATATATATATATATATATATATATATATATAATAATTGATAATATTAATTTTATTAATAATTTAGAAATATAAATAAATATTCATTATTTTCTTTATTATATATTAATTAAATAATTTTTTCTAATATATTTATTATTAACAATATTACCATATAAAAAAAATTATATTTATAATTATTATTATTTTGTAAAAATTTTTTTGGTAATAATCACATGCAATGAAATATTGGTGATGAGTTTCGAACCAACTAATGTGGTTCATCATCATCACCTAGTCTTGATGATGAACCATTCTGGTTGGTTCGAAAAGTGTCAACAATATTCCATTGCATGTGATTATTACTCAAAGATTTTTTACAATTTATAGAATGGATCACAAAAGCATAAATTCCAAAAATTATTATTATTATCTAATTTTATATAATAATATTATTATTTTTAATATATTTATTATTAACAATTTTACCTTATTAAAAAATTATATTTATAATTATTATAATTATTTAATTTTATATCAATAATATTATTGTATTCATAATTCTTAGTATATATTTTGATGTAAGAAGATTGTGCCGAATGCGCATTTCTGAGCGTATTCGGCTTTTTAGATTTGGCTTTTGTTGAACCTCCACGTCGAGTTACTGACCTGGACAAACACCATGCACATGTTATTTTTTTAATAATGTGCACGTCTATGCCCTTTAGAAAATAAGGCATGCACATTTATTGTTCATAATCAACAAAAATAGGGCCCATGGTGTCTCATTATTTTCCCATGGTGATTGCACTATACACTAAATGATTGCCAACACAAATTGAATGCGCGCATGCTCCTCGTGTCCAAAGAATTACTTCATAGGTTTGTAGATAAGGGGTAAGCCATCCAAGTCTAAAGGCTTGGTTCATAGGTTTGTTCATAGTAGGTAAGTCAAGTTTCATTTTCTCTTTCTTTTCCTATAAAAGAATGAATTAAAATTTTTTAATAATTTATTTTATTTAGTTCTAAATTTTTTATTTTTTTTAATTGCAAATTTTGATGCCTAAAAACCCAAAACTAAATTAATAGATCAACTCCTTAATAAATTTATAAAAAAAAAATCTGGAAAATCCCAACTCATAAACACATATTATAAAAGATATACATTAATGAACAATATTGATTAAAGAACTTAAGAATACAAGGAAACAATTATGACTTTCATTAACCACATTTCTTGTCTACATTATTTTTTGCATTAATTGTGTGTATGGTTAATTGCCAAATATCAATAAATATAGGGTGAAGATGAGAGAAATATACATTACCACGCTATTACAAAAATCAATTTTAGGGGGGTCATTATCCACCTCCAAAAGTGGAATTGGGGGATGGGGGCATGGGTTAGAGTTAGGGGCGGTTTTAAATCCCACCCCCCTTTAAAAAAAAAAAAACCATTACATCTAAAATTTAAGACTTTTAGGGGTGGTATTTTAAGAGATATGGACAATCCCCAAAATTCACTTTTGGGGATGGTTTGGAATCCCCCTTGAAAAGTGACTTTTGGGGGCAGTTTTTTAACCCCCTCCCCCTCCCCCCTAAAAAAAAGCATCACCTCTAAATGTCAAGACTTTTACGGGAAAACTTTTAAGAGATGTGAACTTTTGGGGATATTAACCATGCAGCTGAGAGGACTTTAAAGAACTAAGTATGCAGAGGTTAGAACTGCATCTTCAACGTTGTTCATTAAATAATATAAAGGGGTTATAAACGATTATATATATATATATATATATATATATATATATATATATATATATATATATATATATATATATATATATGTATGTATGTATGTATATATATATATATGTATGTATATATATATATATATGTATGTATATGTATGTATATGTATATATATATGTATGTATATGTATATATATATGTATGTATATGTATGTATATGTATACACACACACACACACACACACACACATATATATATATAAGAAATCAAAGGAATATTGCACATATTACAAGTATCCAAGTAATAATGAATAGAGGATGTTGCAACAAAAATGATGCAACACAAGTCTTAATAAAGGAATTCATTAGGAAAAATAATATTTTCAATGAAAGTCAGTTCAATCCTTTGAGAATGATCACGATTTTAAGTAGTGACCCAAAATTCATCAAGCATGTGGTTTTGCGTGATTTATCTTCAAATTTAAGGGTTTGAACTCAAGTTTCATCTTTGACATTGAAAGTTATCTCAACTACTTGAGATTTCCCCTAGTCATTAATGCATTTTTAATATATTAATTTATATGTGAATTTATTTATCTAATGAAGTTTAGTCTTGATTAAGGACTATTGAATATCTATGAATTCTATGATCAAATATGGCCTTAATGTTTCTACACATTATTCATCAATATCTATAACAAGAGCATGGGAAACTAGTAAATTTTATTGTTTTTCTCTTCTTAAGTTAATTAGAAAAATAGGTAATAATAACTATCATACATCACTTTCATTGAAAATCAAGGTCATAATCATCAACATCAAAGTAGATACAATTTTAATGTGAGTCTCACTCATAGTAGAAAATAACTATCACAAGCATTTCAAAGCTAACATAATCACACTTGAGATCTAGTATTACCATGCATAAGTAGACTCTCGAAAGAATTTCTAAATTTCTTAGTCTCCTTCCAAATTTTTAGATGAAAATTTTCATTAAATTACAGATCTTTGTAATGATATGAGATGCAAGTTAGAAATTGTCAAATAACAATGAAATTACAAACATACTCCTTCAATCTGTACTTGATTGCCCAATTCCAAATTATACTTATGAACGGTATCAGCCTTCAACAAATGGTGTCTAAAGATAAACTATGGATAATAACCTTGAAGATACACACATTATTGTAAGATTTTCATCAAGTTAATAGATTCCTTCTTTCGTACTTTTCTTTCTAAAACTATTCGTTATAATTATAAACGTCGACTTCACATGCAACTTGCAATATATACTACAACAGAGATTGTATATCATGTAGATTAGAGGAAGTCAAAACTGAATAGCTCGTATTTCCTTATGTGTCCAATAAAAACATCACAAGATAATAGAGGATGGGAGATGTAACCTAGTTAATTCTTTTCCAAAGTAGTGACCTAGAAGCCATTGTTCAAAGACCCTAAATAATGTTATGGAAATGAACTAAACTAGTGTTGGATCACTGAGGTTCGAGAACTCAAGTCTTCCCAAGGGGGGTTCCCTAGACAAGTGATCAGATTTGGATGAAGACCTAAATGATAGTTCAAATTTAAAAGTTTTAGAAAGTGTGCCGAACCTAAGCAAACATATAGATCTCATCTTCCTGATTCTGACGCTATGAATGGTTTGAAAAATTGACACCGTATGAAGAAGTTATTGCGATTTGAAAAGCTCAGTAAACTGTAAATTTTGACATTTGACCAGGGTTGACTGGGCAAAGGTATAGTCAGCAAAAAGGAATAAAATATTTGGATCGCTTGAGGGCAAGAAAACTTGAGGCGGAGGATTTGTAATGTTCGAAATTTTATTTTCCTCCATAGTACAACTAGGGTGGATCTTCAAAACAGGGGATGGCTAGGCCATTAGAGAAGGTTCACATTATCAAGAGTTCCGAGGGAGTTTTGAGGAGTTTTTATGGGATATTATACCATTTTCTTGACATATTTCATCATCATCACAATTTGACTTTCGTTTTGTTGCATTCTGACAACATTAAAAATTAGCATTATTATCGAGCCTAAATTAATTAATTATGCTCGAGGTGGTATTCTGAGAATATTATTTGATGGACCACCTTAGTGTAATAGCTCGTTGGAACCAGAATGAGGATATATTCAGGATGGGATGTTGAGAAGTGAATTGTAGTAGCAAGAGAGAGTATCGTGGGTGATTTACCATTTTCCCTAATTCAAAATGACTTTAATTAGTCATTTAATTTAAGGAAAAATAGATAATTGGAGGAAAGGGCCCAGTGAATTAAGTGAATTATAATTAACTTAAAAGTCACTAAGATAAATTCCATATCGAATATTCTAGAATAATAACAAAATAATAAAAAAAGATGCTTCTAGAGTCTTGGATATCTATCCATCAAATCTATAAAAGTAGAAGTGGAGATCATTTGGAGACATCTTAGATTGGATCATTGTGTGAGAGGTTTGAGACTTGGTTCTCTACTTCAGTAGTAGCCACAGGATGGAAACCCTTAGGTGGTTTAGTGAGAGTGGGCGAGCACCCATCTCTTGCCTTCATGGATCCATTCAGGATTCACAGGTTGTAGTGATTGTTTGTAGTCAATTTTTGGTGGACGGTCCATGCAACATTACAATAGATTCTTGAGGGCCCTTTCTATTTCAGTTACCTCATCTATTTTATGGTTTCAGTATGTAAACCATAGTTTATACTATAATAAAGCTGAGTTTATTTTCTGAATTATGGTGTTATGGAATTGCATGTACTTTGTATGATTTTATTTTACATGGAAATCTTCTGTTAAAGAAATGGTGATTTTCACAATTAAATATTGGTTAAGTTAAATTTTGAAATATTTAGCAAAAATTGTCAGAAAGGGACATTTCAGTGGTATTAGAGCTGGTCCTCCTACTAGCCTGAGGGTTTAAGGGAAAATTTCATTAGCTTTGGAATTCAATCGTGACAGTCAAATTTTATTGTGTGCATACTTGGTGAGTATATAAACTACCACCATGATGATAGTTTTTTCTTCAGAATTGGGTAAACGTGTGATAAAATCCATTGAGACCTCCTCCCAATGTGGAATTGGAATGACTAAATGTTTTAAAGGACCTGGGGTCTTGATTGTCTCAACTTTATTTTGTTGGAAAACCAAACATTCTGTCGCAAAATTCTGAATATCAGATTTAATTCCATACGAACATAATTCCTTCTTGACCTTATTGTAACTTTTAAAAAATATTGAGTGCCCTCCTAGGGGGAAGGTGTGAAATTCCAAAAGAATATTTTATTTGAGTTGGTAATTCTTACAAAGATATATACAATCTTTGTACCATAATGAATCAATTTTCCAGCTAAATGTATCATATGTACTAGGATATTTCTACAACTTTTGAATTAGTTTACACACCTCTTCATCATTCGTTCATTCATCCCTTGCTTCGGTTATCCAATCCAGTTGGATTATAGAAATTGCACAAAGAAATGTTTCCACATCCTCATCCTTTCTTGAGAGTGCATCTGCAACACCGTTTTTCTTCCCATTTTTGTAGATGATTTCAAAGTCATAACTGATAAGGCCCATCATTAGGTATATTTTAAGGGGTTAAAATTTCCATACTTCAGCTATTAAGCTACCTCTCTCTCACATTTATTTACATTTTTTTCATATTATGGTTAATTATAAGGGTGTATGATGTTTGTAATGTCTTGTTTCCTAATTTTAATTAATTTTAGGAAATGAGGCCATTTTTTAGATATTTTCCACCTAAGGGCTCAGAGTAGACAACAAGGAGATATTGTAGTATTTTTTTCCACCTCCTTAACTCCCTCAATTAGCCAAGATCACATCGATATCTCTCCTAACATCTCGAAGAAAAAGGCAACCAAGCAAAGTGATAGTTATCAGGATCCAAGCTCCACACTTCTCAGGATCAAGGAGGACTTAATCCTACCTTTTAGGGAGTTGTTGGTATCTACCCATTTGTATAAATAAGAATATGAAAGATTTCATTAGGATTCGAACTTTGTATTCAACTAGGTAGCTCTTGAGCTCTAATTTAGAGTTATTTATTTTCATATGATCTACTAGACCTTTTTATGCAATAATAATGAGAATTTGATTGTTCCATCAGTGATTTAGTCTTAGAGGTCTGATGTTGATTTAGTCTTAGTCTTCGATTAGGGACCAATCCATTTGCTAAGTCCCTCTTCTGTATTTCGATTCTCTCTTTATGTTTCTTTTAGTCTCTTTACATTCTAGTATCATAAAGAATCCATCAAAATTGTGCTTGTAACCTCCCTTCCTTGCAGATCTCATGGGAGATTGAGGAAGGATCTCCAACCATAGATAAAAATTATTTTGTTTATGATTTCATGGAAAGTTATATAGTGTTATTATCATGCTCCTAATATGCTTACTGTAAGTTAGGAGATGGATTTGTGTTTATATTAGCTTTCAACATAGGTTAAGTAGGGTCCTATATTCAACTCATATTTTCCACTTATTAACATGTTAATTTGTGAATAATCAATGCATGACTGTGATTAGTGATTGTAGGGCTATCTACAGCTACAAGGAAAGGACCCTTTTCATTTCATTCATCCTTCTTCTATCCAACGTCCAAATATTCCCCCAAAACCCTGTTTTGTGAAACCACCTTCACCACCACCATGAGAAATCTTCCAAGTGAAAAACAAGCCTCTCAAGGGTTTTGAGTTTGGCTAGAGGTGTTGGCCACCTCTCCCTCACCTCATTCCAACTTCTCTCACTTTTCCACACCTTCCTTTCACCTTTTCCATCCTTAAACCCCTCTTGGCCTGTTTCCTATAGCACTTCAGGACATCTTGTAGAAAATTCATGTAACAGTGTTGTAGGTCGCCTCTTCACTCCAGTTTAGCTCCTTTTTTCCTTTTGAACCTAGAGTAGGATTAATTTGACACCCAAATCTGAATTCATCATCAGAAGAGACCCTTAGGCCACTCAAAATCTCCTTCCTTCTTTGTTGAAAAAACATAATAGGCATTAGTGTTTTATTTCGTTATTAGATTGAATTTTACATGCAAGTACAAGTTGAATGAAACAATAGATAGGATTTTATTTTTCATTTGATGAAGTGTGTGATGATAGAATAGGTTCTTTACTAAAAATGAGTAGATGGCTAGATGAATGATTTCCCATAGGATAGTTTCCTTTTTCTACAACTACGTTAATTTTTTATGCTTTTATTTCACTGTCATTTGCAAATATAAGTTTCAAAGACACTCTTTTTATTAAATTAGAAGAAATTTCATTCATTTCATTAGCTAGTTGCACTTTAATCAAGTAGAAGGAGTGGCCTAGAAGTACCATTGTCCTAAAGACCTACTTGAGGGTGGCATGAGTAGAATCCATTTGTTTTGCATATAGCACTTTCATCTCTAATTTTGTACGAACCACTGGTTGATAATTAAATTTGAGTATCCCTTGGGAGTTGCAGCACTCTTCGTGCAATACCAGGTCTCACCACTTTTTGGCGCCACTGTCGAGGAGGTGTCTAAGTAGATGCTTGTTTCCAACTTAAGCATTATTTTATTTTTTGTTTGCATACAGTTTGAAAAATTAAAAAGAAAAAAAAGAATTATATTTTATGCCTTGTAGGAGTAGGGAAAACCAAGGAAAGTTTCTACCAAAAACCAACAAATCCCCACACATTCAACCTTCACTCTTCTTCAATGACTGTGAGCTTGAATACCCTCTAGGTGAGCATCTTGAAAATTTTGAAGAACCTATTGGGGAAGAAGAGGAACTTGCTTCACATATTCAAGCTCTGGCTATGAAAAAAAACTAAGGAGTCTTTCTCATTAGAGAAACCAATGGAGAGACTAAGATGAAAAACATCAGCCCTTCAACCCTTCCACACATCCATGGCATAAAATGTAAGGACCCTGACACTTTCATGTTTGAGTTTATTGTTATCTGTAGGACTTATGACTATGCCTCAGATGAAAAAAAGTTGAAATTGTTCCCCTCTACCCTGAAGGATGCAACCTTGCGCTGGTTCGTGGGTCTACGTAGGCCCAAATGCAAGAGTCCTTCAACAACAAGTACAAAGAGCATTGTAGGTCCAAAAAAACCAAGGAATAAATATTTGGGATGACCCTAAGTCTTAATGAATATTTAGAAGACTATGAGGAAAGGTTTCAATCGAACTACAAGAGGGCCAATTTCACCCTTGATCATGGATCACTCAAGTGATTTCTTCTTTGAGGGATCAAGGAGGAAGTGTTGGAAACCCTCAACATGCTATATGGAGGATACATCTATCAATTGACATATGATAACATCAAAACCGTGTTCAGAAACCATTTTAGGGCATCCAGAAAAAAAGGGTAGAAGTAATAAAGGCTTGGAAAGTACCTCTTTCCCCACCTCATCCATCAAAAGTGAGATAGGAAACATGTTAGAGGATTTCAAGAGTGAAATTTTGCATACATTTTCCTTGAAAATGGATAACATGCAGGTCAAAAAGAAATAAGAGGAGGTAGAGAGAGCTCTAGCTATCTTTTTCCCTAGATGCACTAGAAGACACCATAGGAATCATTCCCAAAGAATTTCATAGAGTTTTTCTCATTCTGTGAAGAAAACCATGCAACAGACAAATTACCTTCCTTACCTAGCCTAAACATTGTATACCAAGGGGTGGAAGGTGGGCCAGAGCAACTCTTCTTTATAAATCAAAGGAGGCCTCAAGGACCTCATCCATACCAATAGGACATGCAAGATGTACCTTATTATTACAACAATTCAAACCAAAATTCACCCTTGCATCCTTGGTATTATTCTACTCATCCATCATGGCCCACGCCTCCTTCCTCGCCTTATGTCCCTCCATATCATCCTCAACCTTTCAATCAACCATTTCAGCCATACGATCCACAACCTCCTTGATGGAGCAACCCATCAAAAGGGTGGATGCCTCAACTCAACCAACCTCCTGATTTATTGCCTCCACCCCAACCTCAAGCTCAAATCACTCATCCTGATCCACCTAAGAAACCTCATATGCATGCTCAACCTAATCTGAACCTGAATAACAAAAAAACACAACAGGTCTACAAAGGAGAGACATATTACCCTTCCTATGTTGTGGAGATCCATGAGATTAATCGTACGTTTGGGAGAGTGCTCCCAGATAACCATCCACCATCTCCACCTGAAGATATTGAAGAGGAAAATGAAGAGAGCACCCCTCAAGTAATGTTAGGTCCCTATATTACTAGTGTATTCCATTATTGTTGTTAGTGTAGCCCCCTTATTGTCATTGTTTTACCCCTGCAACCCCCATATTGTTATTATTGTGCCTTTACATTATTATTGTTAGGTCGGCTAGGACTATATTGTGACCCCATGGACTCCTATATATAGAAAGGAGGTATTTTCATTTGTATCATCCAAGAATTTTTCATTTATGTAATGTAAAGGAGGTTTCCCCCTTGAAGTGGCTTATTTCTAAGGAAAGAAAGGATCCCGTAACATGGATACTACAAATGGAGCAATATTTTTTGTAGTTGCAGATTTTTTGTCTAGACCCACTTTGCCTACAAATAAGGAAGAGATGATTAATGATTAGTGTTGGGTGATTTAATGGTTAGTTAAATCACTTTCATTTAATTGTCAACCTGGAGTTTCATAAACTGATGAGGTATACCTATACTATATGTACTAGGTAGTTATCCTTCAGATTAGATTAATCTAATGCAATTAAAAGTAATTAAAAATAAAATTAAATCAATCTAATTCAAACCAAATCAAACCAAATATAAAGAAATTGAAATCACTCCACACTTGCATAATTGAAATCACACTTTTGAAAGGAAAAACACACTTGAAATGAAATGAAATCACACTTGGATAAAATGGAAAAACACTTGATGAAAATAGATAAAATAACTAAAATATGTTACCAATATGTACAAAGGTATGCAAACTGGGGTTGATGAGGGCCCTCCATTCCTCAGCGAGCACACCAAACAACTATAACATCTTGGAGATCAAAGTGGCAGTATGTATTTCATAAAATGATTACAAGATATTGCAATAATTCTCTCTACAAATCACATCTTGAATGGAACTTGGAACCTCCAACTATCAACTAGCCACTAGCTACCTCTAATCTCTAACAGCTAACAATTTACAACCAACCATTTACTCTACAATTGACAACCCTTTGTGTGAAGCGTGCACTCCTATTTATACAAAAATTGAAGATAACTATAGATCCTCAAATCTCTCCTAAATCCACATTTATCTGATGTGGTTACAATCAATATCCTAAAAATATAAGATACAATCAATATCCTAAAAATATAAGATACAAATCCTCTCCAATTTCTCTCATATTTTTGATAAGGACACATATCAAAACATCTATGATTATTATCCTTTGAATGTGCTTAGATTAATGATCCATATCTTCTTTAAATATTCTACAAATCCTCATGAGTTGGAATTTGAAATTCGAATTTGTAGTTAGGAGGTCAAGTAGGACCCTTCTAGATTCTCCAACTGGGCCTAGAATATCACAAAACTTATACTGCTTTCATGTATATATGAAAACATGTTAATTTTATAATATTAGTCAAAAATTCACTTAAAAAAATTAATATAAATGGATTTGGAATATAATTCTAAACCCATATGATCATGAAAATGGTTACTTAGTGTAGGGTTATGTAACTACGAAATTACGGAATGAGGGTAAAATGATGGAAATGTGGGTAAAAGTGGATGAGATTTTGGAGACTCAAAAATTAGCTTCTAGACGAGCACTTATTTGCTATCTCATTACTTTCTCGTTGTTTTTATGACATAGCCAACTATCTGGATGTTGGGATATTTCCTCCAAATCTATCATTCAGGGAGAAGATCTGGATTGTGCGAAAGATCACCCCATTCACTTGGATTGGTGGAAATATTTTCAAACTGGGATCATATTAGATTCTAAGGAGATGTGTTAGGGAAGAGGAAGTCTTTCAAGTCCTCTCAGCATGTCATGCTGGGCCCTATGGGGGTAATTTTTCTACTAAGAGGACAACTTTCAATGCCTTGCAAGCTGCCTACTATTGGCCTACTCTCCATCATGATGCTAGAAGGTATACCAGCAGGTGTGACCAATGTCAGAGGATGGGAAAACCTACACCCAGGGATGAAATTCCTCTACGACCTCAAGTGGCCTTAGAGCCATTTGACAAGTGGAGCATGGATTTCATTGGGCGAATTGATCCACCATCTGGGATAAATAAATACATCATAGTATGCATTGATTATTTGACCAATTGGGTTAAGACAAAGGTTGTCAAGGCATCAATAGAAGATAAAGTGGCTGAATTATTAAGTGAAAAAGTGTTCTACAAATTCGGGTATCCAAGGGATATAGTCACTGATCAAGGATCTCATTTCACATCACACTTGATTGAGAACATCCTAAGGTAGCATAGCATCAAGCACAAAACATCTACTACCTATCACCCTCAAGAAAATGGGGAATTATAGGTTACAAAAAGATCAATAGAAATTATCCTCACTAAGGTAGTGATTAGTAGCAGGAAATATTGGGAATACATATTACTAGAGGAAACTTGGGCCTATAATACCACCTGGAAGACAAATACTCGGTTCACTCCATATGATCTAGTTTATGGCAATAAATTTTCTCTTTCTATTGAAATGGAATATAACACTCTCAGAGTGGTAGCGCCATTAGATTTAGATATCAGAAGGTCAGAAAAAGAAAGAATGATTCAACTCAATGGCTTAAATGAATTCATCATGAAGGCCCTCCTCCACACTAATGTCATACAATTGGGGAGGAAGGTTTGGCATGATAGGCACATCAAGGAGTATTACAAGAAGGATATTGGGCTTTGCTATATGAATCCAGGTTCAAGTAATTTAAAGGGAATATGATGACAAGATGGTTAGTCCCATATATGATAGAGAAATTCCATGACAATGGGTTTGTTCATATCATAACCATTGATGAGGAGGGGATCACTCTTCTTGTCAATGGTTATAGGCTAAAAATATACAAGAATCACATGTCTAAGGTAGAGTTCATCAATACAATCAGAAGTGAAGTGAATATAATTGGGAGCCTCATAGCTTCCAGTCCACAATCCTCCCAAAGAAAAGAAAAAAATAATAAAGAGGCCTAGGTGAAAACCTCCATGAGGCATCCATCGCCAACTCCAGGATTGAAAACCTATCTGAGGCAGTTCTGGAGCAAAAAAGAAAAAGAAAATAAAAATAAAAGTATCCCTAAGTGAAAACCTTTTTGAGGCACCCAGGGTAGGCTGATGTGTTGAAAAACACTTCTGAGGCAGTTTGCTGGTCTTTGAAAAAAAAAGAGAAAAAACAAAAGAAAAGAACAAGGACAAGAAGGTGAGATGACACCATAACTGCTCACCTTTTTTTTGTTGTCTTGTAGGGTTATGAACAATGGCATGTTATGGTCATAAAGTAAGGGAATTCTCCAATTTCACTTCACCCCTTCAGCCATCCATTCTCTCTCTCCTGCACCACAACTCACCTCTGTATCCCTCTACACAGTAAAATCAGCTAAAAAATCAAATTTTTTCACCCTCTTTGGGGTGTTACAAGAAGTTCCTCAGGTGCTACATGAAGTTGTAGTGAGCTACATGCAGGTAGATTGAGGGAAAAAAGCAGCCAGCAAGAGCTATGTGATGTCAAAAAGTCATTAAGGAGAGTCTTTCCATCATTTACTACCACCCTCTCATCACTCCATCTCAAAAACACTTTTTCACGCAAACCCTAAATTTTGTCACCTATGTAAACAATTTGTTTCTGAAAAAAAGTTCCTTCACTCCATTTTCCAAGGCCATGCCACTTTATTATCATCCTATAATCATCCTTCCATCACCCTAAGACCACTTCAAACTCTCCCTCATCACCCATGCAGAGATAGAAGTATAAAAATGGTAGAGAATGAGGCTACTACAGGAAGAAGAAACTTCATGTAGTAAGCCCTGTGTAAGCACTAGAAAATCCCTGAAGATGGTTTTGATCATTCAGGGAGACCAAGAAGACTTGTGATACTTTTATAAGGGAATCAATGGCACTCCAATAAGGATCATCCACAAGCAAACATGCACTTCAAGACTCAACAAGGTACCTTCACCCACAAAAAACAAATCAAGATAAGCACCTCAAAAATAATGAAGACACACAGAAAAAGCACAAGCAACAATACAAAATTAGTTAGTGCCACTTCAATGGTCCACCTCCAGTATGCATCATACTGCAACAAATTTAAAAGGAGGCAAGGCGTAGTTATGGGACTCTCTCACCCTCTCCTTATGCATAAGTGTCTAAATGAATGAATGTCGAGAGGGAAAAACTTAATAAGCTAAAGGTGGCCAATTAACTTGGCCACCCTCGACAAGTTAAAAAAAAGAGTTAATGGTGGAGTTGTCATGCAACATGTAGCTGTCAAATAAGTTAAAGTACAATCACCAAGAGTGGGTGTTGATTACGATGGAGAAGAGAATGATATCTTATAGTGGGATCAATGGTACAAATGAGGAAACATCGTGCAAGGGACAGATCAACACAATGTTGTAATCCAACTCGAAATAGCATATAATGCACTTGAGCGCACTTCCCCTCACATATTTTTCCATTCCAAGAAAATTTATAGGGAGAAAAATATATTGCAAGCCACCGAGGAGCTTCAAACCTCGACCCACTGTTGCTGGAGGACAGTGCTACAGGAAGTCATGTAACTGCTACAGGAAGTCTATGATTGCTACAGGAAGAGCCTAGGAGTGCTACAGGAGGGAAGAAGAGTTCTATGCATGCAACTAAAGGCCAAATTGGTTAAGGAAACTCCCATTTTTCATCTCAGAGCATTAGTTAAGAAGTAAGTTTCCATCACCTCACGTATCCATCATAATTTCACAAAAATTCTCCTAGAAAAATTGCATTAAATAGTCATAAACTTGTGAAATTGAAGGTTCTATGTGAAGTAAATAGAGATCCAGTTTATAGAGTTTGAGTGATAAGAAGTTTTGTGACCCTCCTCTGCCACTAAATTCAACAATAAGGCCATAAAAACAACACATTTATTACACCTAGTCAAGAGAAATAAGAAAAGATGGGCTCAAGAGAGAGCCTACAAACACCATAATGATTCATTTTCACTCTCCTGTAACAAAAATATTTAGGATACATCAATTTTTATTCTTGTTTGAATTTTTAAAATTATATGATGATGAAATTTCCTTTGATTTTGTTATGGCTTTTAATTCCCAATCAAATGTTAGTGCCACAACTGTAATAAGAGGGTTAGCCATTACCATAAGTCCTAAAGTGATCACTAGAGTAAACACACTGCCCCTAGGCATCAAATGGAATAGGGAAGATAGGGAAACTAGTGCCACTTCCAAAAATAATTTATTTAGGTCTAGGCAGAGACCTGTGGAAGATAAAAATGGGGTTAGATGATCTGGATTTATGCAGGAACGCAACATAATACACATATAACCATAAACAAAGAGATGCACTGGAAATAATGCTTCATTTTATTAATAACAAATGACTGAAATAGGCTTACAGACATAATGGAAACTAGCTAGGGCACTAGTAGGCTTATCTCTGAGAAGAGATGTGGTGGCTACAAGACTCTGAACTGTGTTACATTGAGGCTCAAAGGCCTATTATAGACATAATGGAAATGAGCAGGCGAGGGCACTGGTAGTGTATCTATGAGAAGAGATGTGACGGCTTGAGGCCCCTCCACTGTGTTACAATGAGGCTCGAAGGCCTCTTTATTGTTGAGAAACAATGTAAAACCCTAAACATCCAAAAACTTAACCCTAGAGATGAAGCTCTAAAACAATGGGTCCCGTTTGGGTAAATTGGTGTTTCAACTTCCTAGGGACATAACTTTGTCATCTGATGTTTGTTTGATGTGATTAATAGCTCATTAGAAATATCTACGACCGATGTTGCTCTCGGTTTCCCCAAAAAATGTCGTTTAGGGCCTCAAAACAACTCTAGAAGTTTAGGACCTGAAAAACTACTAAAAATAGTAATTTTTTTTTTAAACTTAAAAAATGAAAGAACTGATGGTGGGGGTTCAAATGGAATAGGTGGGTGGCCACTGATATCCACTTGGATCGTTAAGGTCCCAAAACGGCTCCGGGAGTGTAGGACCCGAAAACTTGTTAAAAATAGTAAGTTGCGTTGAAAGTGAAAATATGCAAGAATTGATGGTGCGGGTCCAAATGGAATGGTGGGGGCCACTGATATCCACCTGGATTATTCCTCACTTCTTCGGAAGCAATGGTCCCCATTGCGTTAAGCTCCTCCATGAGGGGAAAATTCTGTTGAACTTGGTATTGGATTTGTCCAGGATGTCGCAGACCTGTTGGCAGACGTGCTAGATGTAGATGTGCCACCAGTGGGAAGTTGTTGAAGGATCCGGGAAAATTTATCCATCATCGCATTCCTTGGTTTCTCGAGGTCCTCCTCGAGCAAGATTTTGGTAGGATCTCCTGCTCCCTCGTCTTTCTTTCCTTCCGCCATGGGGAATCATCAGGGTTTATGAGGCTGATCTTACAAGGGTGCAACCAGATCGAGCCCAAAATATTTATACCATGATCGTGTTGGGGACATGCAAAGAAATATCAAGAAAAAACAGACTGCTCCGATACCACTAATCCAAATTTATGCATGAACACAAAAAAATACACATATAACCATAAACATAGAGATGCAACGGAAATAATGCTTCATTTTATTAATAACAAATGATTGAAATAGGATTACAGACATAATGGAAACTAGTTAGGGTGCTGGTAGGCTTATCTCTGAGAAGAGATGTTGTGGCTACAGGCCTCTGAACTGTGTTACATTGAGGCTCAAAGGCCTATTACAGACATAATGGAAATGAGTAGGCGAGGGCACTGGTAGCGTATCTCTGAGAAGAGATGTGATTGCTCCAGGCCCCTCCACTATGTTACATGAGGTTCGAAGGCCTCTTTATTGTTGATAAACAATGTAAAACCCTAAGTGTCCAAGAACCTAACCCTAGGAGATGAAGTGCCAAAATTGTGGGTCATGTTTGGGTAAATTGGTGTTTCAACTTCTCGGGGACGTAACTTTGGCATCTGATCTCCGTTTGACACGCTTAATAGCTCGTTAGAAAGATCTAAGACCCATGTTGCTCCTGGTTTCCCAAAAAAAATGTCATTTAGGGCCTTAAAATGGCTCTGGAAGTTTAGGACCTGAAAAAATGCTAAAATAGTAAGTTGTGTTGAAACTTAAAAACTGAAAGAAATGATGGTGGGGGTTCAAATGGAATAGGTGGGTGGCCACCGATATCCACCTAGATCATTAAGGCCCCAAAACGGCTCTGGGAGTGTAGGACCCAAAAACCTTCTAAAAATAGTAAGTTGCGCTGAAAGTGAAAAGCTACAATAATTGATGGTGGAGGTCGAAATGGAATGGGTGGGGGCCACCAATATCCACCTGGATCATTCCTCCCTCTTTCAGAAGCAATAGTCCCCATTGTGTTAAGTTCCTCCATGAGGCGCAAATTTTGTTGAACTTGGTATTGGATTTTTCCAGGATGTCACAGACCTATTGGGGGACATGCTAGAAGTAGATGTGCCACTAGGGGGAAACTGTTGAAGGATCTAGGAAAATATGTCCATCATCGCATTACTTTGTTTCTTGAGGGCCTCCTCGAGCAACATTTTGATAGGATCTCCTGCTCCCTCGTCTTTGTTTCCTTTCACCATGGGGGGTCGTCGGGGTTTGTGAGACTGATCTTACAAGGATGCAACCAGATCAAGCCTGAACACCTTATACCCTAACCATATTGGGGAAATGAAAATAAGGATCAAGAAAAAGAAAACAACTCTGATACCACTGATCCGAATTTATGCACAAACGCAACAGAATATGCATATATCCATAAAAACAGAGATGCAATAGAAATAATCTTCATTTTATTAATAACAAATGACTGAAATATGCTTATAGACATAATGGAAACTATAGAGGGTGCTAGTAGGCTTATCTCTGAGAATATATGTTATGGCTACAGGCCTCTGAACTATGTTACATTGAGGCTCGAAGGCCTATTACAGGCATAATTGAAATGAGCGGGTGAGGGCATTGGTAGTGTATCTCTGAGATGAGATGTGATGGCTGCAGGCCCCTCCACTATGTTACAATGAGGCTCGAAGGCCTCTTTATTGTTGAGAAATAATGTAAAACCCTAAACATCCAAAAACATAACCCTAGGAGATGAGGTGCCAAAACTGTGGGTCCCATTTGGGTAAATTGGTGTTTCAACTTCCCGGGGATGTAACTTTGGCATCTGATCTCCATTTTATGCGCTTAATAGCTCATTATAAATATCTACAACCCATGTTGCTCTCAGTTTCCCCAAAAAACATCATTTAGGGCCTCAAAATGACTCTAGAAGTTTAAGACCTGAAAAACTGCTAAAAATAGTAAGTTGTGATGAAACTTAAAAACTGAAAGAACTGATGGTGGGGGTTCAAATGGAATAGGTGGGTGGCCATCGATATCCACCTGGATCATTAAGCCCCCAAAATAGCTCCGGGAGTGTAGCACCCCAAAACCAGCTAAAAATAGTAAGTTTCTCTGAAAGTGAAAAGCTGCAAGAATTGATGGTGCGGGCTCAAATGGAATGGGTGGGGGCCACCAATATCCACCTGGATCAGTCCTCCCTCCTTCGGAAGAAATGGTACCCATTGCGTTAAATTCCTCCATGAGGGGAAAATTTTGTTGAAATTAGTATTGGATTTGTCCAAGATGTCGCAGACTTGTTGGCGGACGTGCTAGATGTAGATGTACCACCAATGGGAATCCATTGAAGGATCTGGGAAAATTTATCCATCATCGCGTTCCTCTATTTCTCGAGGGCCTCCTTGAGCAATATTTTCATAGGATCTCCTCCTCCCTCATCTTTCTTTCCTTCTACCATGGGGGGTCATTGGGATTTGTGAGGCTGATCTTGCAAGGGTGCAACTAGATCGAGCCTAAACTCCTTATACCCTGACCACATTGGGGACATGTAAAGAAGGATCGAGAAAAAGTAGTCTGCTCCGATACCACTAATCCTGATTTATGCAAGAACGAAACAAAATACACATATAACCATAAAAACAAAGATGCAATGAAAATAATGCTTCATTTTATTAATAAAAAATGACTGAAATAGGCTTACAAACATAATGGAAACTATCTATGGCACTGGTAGGCTTTTCTCTAAGAAGAGATGTGGCGGCTATAGGCCTCTGAACTATATTACATTGAGGCTCGAAGCCCAATTACAGACATAATGGAAGTGAGCAGGCGAGGGCACTGGTAGCGTATCTCTAAGAAGATATGTGATGGCTCCAGGCCTCTCCACTATGTTACAATGAGGCTCAAATGCCTCTTTATTGTTGAGAAATAATGTAAAACCCTAAACATCCAAAAACTAACCCTAGGAGATGAAGCGCCAAAACTTTGGGTCCCGTTTGGGTAAATTGATGTTTCAACTTCTCGGGGACGTAAATTTGGCATCTGATCTCCATTTGATGTGCTTAATATCTCTTTTGAAAGATCTATGACCCATGATGCTCTCGATTTCCCCAAAAAAAATCATTTAGGGCCTCAAAATCGCTCTGGAAGTTTAGGACTTGAAAAACTGCTAAAAATAGTAAGTTGTGCTGAAACTTAAAATTTGAAAGAACTAATGGTGGGGGTTCAAATGGAATAGGTGGGTGGCCACCGGTATCCACCTGGTTTATTAAGGCCCTAAAACGGCTCCGAGAGTGTAGGACCTGAAAACCTGCTAAAAATAGTAAGTTGCGCTGAAAGTGAAAATTTGTAAGAATTGATGGTTCGGGTCCAAATAGAATGGGTGGGGGCCACCGATATCCACCTGGATCATTAGAAGAGAAATTTTTCCTTACCCATTGGATGAGGTAGTATTCAACATCTTCATATACATCTCCCTTGAAGGTAGATTAAGTGTAGTGCATGGATATCACTTTAGGCTGTTGCAAGAGCTCATACACCAAGAAAATCTAACTCTTAACCAGAGATTGAATGTACCTTAGTCCTCTTCCAGTTCATCAGGGGCATGAGCCATAAATTCAGAGAAGGGAAGCATTAACACTTATCACATCATGGCCTTATTAATATGATAGTGTAGGATGCCCTAAACCACTTAAGAATTCATGTCCCAAGGTCCAAGTTCAGAGATATGGATAGAGAGGCACTCATAGGAACCCAAAGAATTACTCCTTGGGAAATAATTGTATCTAGCATTGGGGGTAGAAACACCAGGTCAGAGGAAGAAGAGATAGAGAAGAAAAAAGAAATGGAAACAAATTAAGATAAAGTATAATGGGTAGAGGAAAAAGAATGAGATTATGAGGGAGAAGAGGAAGAAAAGTTAGAAGAGGAGGTCTTGTGTCCTAAACATAACACTCAGCCAAAAGAGACTAATATATCCACTCAAAAAACTAGTCTGTCACTAGGGAACACCGAGGATGAGGTGGATTCCACCTGCAGCTTCTAACATGAAAAAAAAAACGAAATCAAGGCATATATCTATGCTACGAAATACAGTTAAAGCATAACCTGAGAAATAAATATGAAGCTATGAATACCATCTAATTACAAAAACATAAATTAAACCGAACCTCTTCTGTTACAAGGGCCCTCCACAACAGATCGCTTCAAGTTTACATGTTGCTAGCTGTGCATTGAAACTCAAAAACACTTCTTTATTAAAATAGAAATCAAACAGGGTTTTAATGAGATTACAATCACGCAATTATTCACAATGTCTATACAATTACTAGCCCGATATTTATATAATCATGTAATTAATTTCCTTGAGGATTTTACAGCTATTAGAACTAGTCCATTCTATTTTGTACTCTAAAATAGAAAGTAGAATTTTGTTGGTTCACGATTTTCTATGTGGCAGAGAAAATCATGAAGCGTGATTCCATCAAACTCCTCGCTCGCTTGAATTAGCACCTGGTTGACCGTTCCTTTGACCGCATATCTAGGGGATTTCCTGTTTGATTTGGGCTACATGGATAGGATGGGATCCATGATAGGATCATCTGTCATCTGCCCATATATTTCTATGCTCCATTAATACCTCAGAACCTATCGAAACATGGCGGTGGCTACAAAAACATCAATCAATTGCAAAATTGTATTCATTCTGTAGCTAATGCAGATTTTACTCTAATAATAAAAAACAATTGAAAATATGAAAAATATGTCATCAAAATACTTTACCAAGTCAAAATTTTTATTTTAACACTTGTTTGAGCTAATGGTGGTGACAAAAAGAAGGAAAAATGAGTGAGAGGAGTGTCAAAATTGAGGCATTCTTGAGGCTCTACATTCCCCCACAAGGAGACCATTGTATGTCCTCATGCAAAAACAATAATTTTTTTTATCCTTATCATGCTACTGCATCTACCCCGATACTTCTTCTAAAACATCCAAATTCAAATTATTTTCCTTCCTTCTAGTCACAACCATCCTTGGCTTTCTCATCAGGAGTTTATATTTTAGGTTTATGATTTTCTTGTTGATATTTTTATTCTTCTTCTTTAACTTGTTATGCTTCTTGAACCATAAACCGAAATGCAAAAGAGTATTATGATTTATGTTTTTCTCAATCTGTTTCTCCAACTTCAAGGCCTCATGCTCCTATTTAATATGCATTTTTAGTGTCTCTAGTTTAAAAATATCTTTCCTTAGAGTATTGCCTCGGAGGTTTTTTTGGACTATGAGTCTAGGCTTCTTCCCTTTGTTTTAACATTGATGTCTTCTGCGTGTCTCTTTTCTCCAAGGACTCAATATATTCATAATTTTTTTGTTGCACTAGGTCAATCTCTGGGGTATTTCAACCTAGACTTTGGGTAGGCGACATTGTAGTGCAAATTACTTTTATTTTGGAGCTGAATTTTTCACTGTCTGGCTAAGTCTAGCACTTATCCTTATTGAAGGAGGAGGGTTTTGAATTTTTTCCCTATTCTTAATTATTTTGGACTGCTTTGTTTTTCTAGATGCATCTTTTCATTTTTCGCCCTCTTCGTTCTTTTTACTAGTTTTCTTCTTAACTTTCCCCAAAAGTTATGCTATGGAAACTTCATCTTCTGACTGTTCTCGTGGTTGTTGTTCACTTTCAATAGGGTTTTAAATTTTTATTCTACTTCCCCCCTTTTTTTCCACAAATATGTTCTTCTTGGTTTCCCTCTTTGAAATGTTTTCGAATTAGGAAAATTTCCCAAGTATCTCCTAAATTTTTATGGTGGAATTCAATAAGAATTTTAATGAACCTATGATGATACATTGTGTTTTCTATAAACTGAATTAACTTTTGAAGAGTCCTTGACATTTTTCTCAAGCCATGTAACAAAAAGTAGGGAAGATTTATTTCACTACCTTCGAGAAAATTCATCAATAACCTAACATGATAAAAGAGCATGCATCCAAATATTCCCACACAGGTGATAAATTTTTGGATTATCAATAGAAAATTCCTCCATTTTCCATTAAGTTTTGTGCTAGTAGGGATTCCGTTTTTAAAGATGGTGGTATCCATACCTTGGGTTTTCACAATTTTTTTCCATTCTTCACCTTCGATTCATCTAGTTTTGAACCACCTATCTCCCATTCTTGGAAGTCCAGTGGCTTCGGCTATGAAAGACTATGTCATTGTAAATTAACATCTCCGATTTCGACCTTCATTCCGTCGAATTCTCTGGAAAATGACATAGTTACCTCATTGTGAAAACCTTTGAATTTTTCCACAAAACTGAGCCACTGTGCTTTCCGTAGCACTTCTTTTACCTATGGGTAACCTTCCATGAATTTCCTTCCTTTCAGTTCTATCCTCACTATCACTCCCATGGTTCGAGAAGATTTACCTTAAGACTGCCTTTTTGACAGGGTAAGATGAAGGTTTTGGTATGAATGAGAGCGTGAGAGAATTATGCTTCAGAATGAATGAGGCTTCAGAATTATAGAGAGTATGAGTAAGGCTAATAATAATTGACCATTATGTGTTGGTTGATTTCGCCAAAGAAATCGAGATTTGATGTTGGAATGGTCATGTAATGATGAGGGTTAAGTGGTGGAGTTTGAGATTTGATTTTGATTTTACATGATCAATTCTTGTTACATTGTTTTTTAATTGGTGGTACAAAATGACCATATAATTCATATGCCAATGTTTACATCCTTATTATTAGATAAAATTTTTCATTTTCATATCTTGAATTTGATGTTGCTAACCTTCCACTGTTTCTCTTTGCCTTGTCTTCAAGTGCTCTTCAGTGTATTCTTCAATTGCCTCAGTAAAAAAAGGTCATGTTATATATAAGTTGTAGAAATCCATCAAAGATGCAGAATCTCAGCAATTCTATAGCTATATATTTTTATTGTTTTTGAAAAAGAAAAATGGATGCAAATAAATTGGGATTTTAGAACAAGAGTAAAGAAAATGTAAGGTGCCAAAAATTTTTGTTTTCATCTTAGATTTTCTGCATAAGTATGCCAATGAATGTTTGGTTTTCATACTTATACATATATTTATTATTATTATTATTATTATTCAAATATACATACATGCATATGCATATATATATATAGTTGAAAAATGATAAATTGAAAGAAGACTTTTATGTTGGAGAAGAAGAAGAAGTCTTCTTCACCAACTTTATATCAGCAATATCTGGAAAAATATTAACAAATTCCTCCTTTGTCAATGGTTTGTGATAAATCCTTAGTCGATATAAATTTACGAGGAGAGGAACTCCTTCTTCATCAATGGTTCTGATATTGACTGCTCCATTATCAAAGACTCTCTCAATATCCTAAGGCCCAAGCCAGTGAGCTTGAAATTTTCCTCGAAAATCCTTGAACTTTGAATCAAAACTAGTGCCCAATATCCTGCTTGAAATTTTATTTATTTGATAAATTTATCATGCCATCTGGAGCTCTGTTGCTGAACTAGGCTAGTCTTTTGAATTGCATCTTGTCTTATTTCATCAAGCTCAGTGAGTTGTTCCATTATATGCTTTTTTACTTCTGACAGGTGAAGTCCCAATGTAACAACTGTCTTGAGAGTTTTTATTTGGAATTCAATTTGAAATAAGACTTGCTTCCCATAAAAAATTCCATAGGGAGTATGTCCTATTGTGCTTCTCCATGTGGTGTGGTAGGCCCATAAAGTTTCTGGAAGATTTTCTGCCCATTCCCTTCTATGCAAATGTACAGTCTTTGTAAGGATTTCTTCAATCACTTTGTTGGTGGATTCTACTTATCTATTTTCCTGTGGATGAGATGGAGTAGACTTTCTATGCTTGATTTTGTATCCCTCCACTATTTTATGCACCATTCTGGATGTAAATTGAGTTCCTTGATCTGTTAAAATTTCCCTTGGGACACCAAAACAAGTAAAAATATCCTAAAAAAGAAATGAAACTACCACATTTTCAGTAGAAAAATAAATTTCCTTATATTCTACCCATTTAGTGACATAATCAGTGCACACAAGAATATACCTCTTTTTTCTTGATGGTGGATTGATTGGTCCAAGAAAATCTAGAGCCTGTTTTTCAAAAGGTTTGATAAGTACTTGAGGTTGTAAAGGAATTTCACCTGAAGGAAGAGGTTTCCCCATAATTTGAGAACTATCACATCTCTTAACATATTCCTTGGCATCCTTAAAAAGGGAATGCCAATAATATCCTAAGGGAAGGACTTTGTAATAAGTTGTCTTGTTAGCGAAGTGTCCTCCACATGGTTCATCATGACACGCTTTTAGTATCTCAGGTATTTCGTCTTCTCTTACACACCTTCGGATAATGAGATCTGGACCTATATTTTACAATTCTTCATTTATCCATGAATAAGATTCACTCATTTGAATTATATTTCTCTTTTCTCTAGTAAGTAAGTATGATGGTAGCTTCCCTATGGCTAAATAGTTACCAATGTCAACACACCATGGAAATTTAGTATATATTGCAAAAAGATATTCATCAGGAAAACTATCTTCCAATGGTGTATCATTATTATAATTTTGAATTCTAGAAAAAAATTTAGCAACTGTGTTTTGTTTTCAAGGCCGATTTAAAATGGTGATATTGAATTATTGAAATAATAATAACTGACGTGTGACTCTGCCATTAGTGATTTATTTATTCATTATATATATCTAATTGCAGAATGATTCGTGCGAATGAAAGTTTCATATCCAGTGATGTAATGTCTAAATTTGTTAATGGAATGGAAAATAGATATTACTGATGTCTTCTTCATGTCTCTTTTCTCTAAGGACTCAATATAGTCATAATTTTTTTGTTGCACTAGGTCAATCTCTGGGGTCTTTCAACCTAGACTCTAGGTAGGCGACATAGCAGTGGGTGATAGAACCCTGAGTTCCTCCTCTAAATCAACAAATTATTTTTCTTTTGGAGATAGATTTTTCACTGTTTGGCTAAGTCTAACAATTATCCTTATTGAAGGATGAGGGCTTTGAATTTTTTCCCTATTATTCCTTATTTTGGACTTCTCTATTTTTATAGATGTATCTTTTCCTTTGTCTCCCTCTTTGTTCTTTTTACCAATTTTCTTCTTAATTTTCCCCAAAAGTTCTGCAATGGGAACTTCATCTTCTAACTATTCTCGAGGTTGTTGTTCAATTTCAAAAGGGTTTTCAACTTTTCTTTTCCTTCCCCTTTTTTCTTTTCCACAACTATGTTCTTCTTGGTTTCCCTCTTTGAAATGATTTTCAATTAGGAAATTTTCCCAAGTATCCCCTAAAATTTTAAGGTGGAATTCAATAAGAATTTTAATGAACCCATGATGATACATTTTCTTGTCTATAAACTAAATTCTCTTTTGAACAGTTGATCTGAAATTATTGTATTAGTTTTGTTGTGCTAAGTGTCTTTTCAGTTTATAAACATGTGCATAATTAGTTCATTAGTTTGCATAGGTATTGAGGTGTTTTTCCATGAAATGTAGATAATGTTTAGTGAATTAGAAGCATAAAAAAAGCTTTAATAACACTGAAAAACAATGTAAAATAGATAAATAAGTCACCACATGAATTTTACATAGCAGGCATGATGAAGCAATTCACACCTCCTGGGCTACATCTACTCGTCCAACTCCCAATGGCATTTTCATCTTTCATTATACTCAAAATATTTCTATTACATGTAGTTGCAGTGCTCTAATGTTTTTTTTCTCTGCACCAATGGCTCCAGAATGCTCCAATTAGCCAAAAATGACTCTTTATTCACTCAGAATGGTCGAAAATTGGGCCTCCTACAATTTTGAGCAGTTTCACCTAGAAAAGCTCCACTAAAAGTGGAGAACTCCACTTAACTGGAGTGAAAATAGTAATCTCCACCAAAAATGGCACACTTCTAAAATTCCACCAAATAAACCGTTTGAAATAAAGTTTGTGGTTGGCGTGGCCACATGCCAACCCTAAATCCCACAGTTACAATAACGGTTGAGCGGAACTCGGCCTGAACTGGAGTTGAATGTTTAACTGTGGGTTGAATTGCGGATTAACCTGACCGCACGGAGATTTTTACAACTATTGTTTGCCATGTGACATAACATATGACGAAACCGTTTAGTTGGTTGGTCATTTCATAACCGTCGGAGATAACATTTAAAACGTCGCATGTGACATACTTTATGGAACCGCTGGCGGTTCCCAACCCCCAACAATGAATACATTACAACTTAAATAAAATATGACTCCATATTTTTTTAAGGAACAAAGCATAGAGCGAGTGGTAATAATTGTACGTGCTCGACGGGAGGTCCGTGGGTCAATTCCTGCGGCCTCCAACAAAATTTTTCAATGTCATTCCAGGGACACGTGACGACCTCAGGGCTGGCCATGTGGTACCATGTGATTGGCTCCTTCAAACCCCGTACCAAATGAAAAATTGACACTTGTCATCCATTGATTGGTTCTAAGGAAGGAGTATTCCTCAAAATATTATTTTTTTTGCTGACTGTACCTCCACCTTGTTGATTGTGCATCCTAGTTAAACTGTCGAAAATTTACTTGTTTGGCATTTTGATTAGAATGCGATATCTCCCTTGTACGACATTGGTTTTTTGAACTGTTCATGGCACTGGAATGAGGAAGATGAGATATACACAACCATCCTAGTTTTATCCCAATCTTGTAGCTTTCAATTTTGAGCAAAATTTATGAACTCCTGATCAACAGTCCCTGACATTTTTCTTAAGATATGTAACAAAAAGTAGGGAAGATTTATTTCACTACCTTTGAGAAAATTAGATATTGCAAAAATATTTTCCACTAGTGTATCATTGTTATCATTTTGAATTCTAGACATAATTTTAGCAATTTTTTTTGTTTTCTAGGTCGATATTAAATGGGGATATTGAATTCTTTCAATAATTATAACCATCATGTGACTCTGTCATTAGTGATTGATTTATTCATTATATATCTAATTTCAAAATGATCCATGTGAATAAAAGTTTCATATCCATTGATGTAATGTCTAAATTTGTTAATTGCATGGACAACAGCTAAAAATTCCTTTTCGATAACAATATAATTTGAGTGTCGGAGTCAAAATTTTACTTGTATAGTAAGTAGAATAAGGATTCAAGTCTTTCTATCCCAATACAACTCCCAGAGTTGTTTCTAAAGCATTGGTTGAAATATGCTAGATGAAATATTTGTAAAGTTTTCTATAAATCTTCTATAGTATCCAGTGAAACCGAGAAAACTTCTAACATCTCTTTGACAAGTTGGAACTTCTAATTTGGAAATAACTTCTAATTTAGATGAGTCCACTTTTATTCCATTTCCTGAAATATGGTGTCCTAAAACAATTCCTTCAGTAAACATCATAAAGCATTTTTCATGACTTAATGAGATATTTTCTTCCTTACATATTATGAGAAATTTTTCCAAATTTTCAAGGGCTTCTTCAAAATAATTTCTATAGACTGTAAAATCACCCATACAAACTTCTATACAATCATGAATTAAACAAGAGAAAATACCCAATACTACTCTTTGGAATGTTGCTAGTGCATTGCATAATCCAAAAGGAAGTACTTGGTAAGCATAAGTTCCCCATGGACAGGTAAAATTATTTTTTCCTGATCTTCTGGTGCTACCTGAATTTTATTATATCCACTAAAACCATCACAGAAAGAAAAATATGTCTTGCCTACTAATGTATCTAAAACTTGATCTATGAAAGGTAATGGAAAATTATCTTTTAAGTTAGCCTTATTCAATTCCCTATAACAAACACACACTCTCAATTTTCCATTCTTTTTAGGAACAATTACTAAAGGTGAAACCCACTGACTCTCTCAGATTGGATAAATAAAGTTTACATTCAACAGTTTTTGTAGTTCCTCCTTTACAATTTCCCTTAAGTTTGGATTCATTCTTCTTTGAGGTTGTCGGATTGGTCTGGCATTCTCTTCAATATATATGTGATGCATGCAAGTTCCAGGATTAATTCCTTTCATTTTAGTGTATTCCCTTATGCAAAAGAGTGTTTTTGTAATGTTTCTATTAATTTCTTCTTTTGAAATTCTCCCATATTTTTTTTTTATATATATATTTAAAGGTTTACGTGGAAATATTTCTATTGAAGAATTGCCAAATTATTCCATAGAATATAAAGAAATTTGTCTTGATGATGAATACTCAATATTCCATTGTTCCTTAAAATTTTGACTACTCTCACATTGTGAAGATAATTCAATATTTTCTAGTTAATTTAGAATCTCAACTTCTTTACTAATTTGACAGATAGTAAAATAGGTTGAATGTCATTGTCATCATCCATCCATTCTTCATTTTCCACCTCTATCATTGTTTTTTCTGGTGGGTATAATGTGAATATTTTCGTTGAAATACCATCCGAGATAAACATATCACCAGATCTACAACTGATAAAAGCATCAGTGGTAGCTAACCAAGGTCTTCCTAAGATTAATGGATGTCTTCCTAAGTTATTCTTGGGGATTAAGATCATAAAATCAACTAGATATTCACAAGAATCTAAGGATGCATAAATTTCTTCTAACACACTATTAGGTTTAATTACAAATCTATCTGCTAATTGTAGTAACATTGGTGTATATTTAAGATTTGGAAGTCTAGTTGATCCATAGTTTGTTCACTCATGATGTTTTTGGCTGATCCTAATTCGATCAATGTGTTTGAGATTTCGATACCATTGATGTGTGTCTTCACAATGGGACTTCCTGGATCCAAATATCTTTGTATTGTAGTTTTTTCCATCATTATTTTTGCAATTTTCCCATCAAACTATATTCGTTTTACTTCTGTCCTTTTTCTTCCAGGTTTCTTTATACTCAACTCTATTATTGTATTTGCAAGGATTGTAATTTATTTGATAGATTGTAACAAAAGAAACTTTATACAAACATTCTTCAGCTCATCTAACATATCATAATCAGGCATCATGATTTTTTTTTCTACCCGTTTATCAATTTTTAATCTTTCAGGGAAAGGTGGTTTTGAGACAGATAATAAAGATTGTTCTATAATGGGAGTTGCGTTTATTGGAGTATCATGTGTTTGTTTTTGAATATTTTCCTTCTGATGAAGAGATTTTTCTTCTTCAGAGTATCTATTTTTATTTTGAATATTTTCATTTTGGTGAAGAGATGTCTCCTCACCAGAATGACCATCTTTTGATTTTTCCTGGATAACAACAGATGGTAATTTATTTTCTAATATTCTACCAGATCTTAGTTGGACATTATTAAGATCTAGTGGATTTATCATATAGGTTTTAAAATTTTGTGCCTCCATGTTGTAAACATGTTGTACATTTTTATTGTTGGGGTTTGGAAGTGGTTGACTAGGAAATTGATTTGGTCTTTATGTAAATGGTAATGAAAGTTGAGGATTTTGAAATTGAGGTTGAGGTTGTTGACTAGATTGAGGAAAATGTCGTGGTGTAAATTTTGGATAAGGTTGCGGGTTCTTGTGATATTGAGAATATATACCATAAGGATTTTTCCATCCTTGTGTCCAACGTTGGGATTGATACCAAGGCTGCTACCATGGTATTGGTGCAGTCCAGTTGTAATATTACCAATTAGCTTTAAGCTAGTTGGAATATTAAATTTTTTTTTTCTTCTTAGTTATAAGAATAAGAGGGTAGGGAGACCCATAAATCTCCTTAGTAGGAATAAAATCATTCCTAATATGAATGGGGGTCATCTAAGTAGCTGGATTAAGAACCCTTATGTGTGAAAAGGGGATGGCGCATGTAGACTGGGTCAACTTTGACCAAATCAACAACAATGGTATGGAGGAGTGGACATTCATTGAGGGACAACACAGTTTTGGTGGGAGATTCCATTATTGTGAAACCAGCTCCAAAAAGAGAAGAAAAGAGATATCAACGCCTTAGAAATAAGCCACTTCGAGGGGGCAACCTCCAATACATTACATGAATGAAAAATTCTTGGATGATACAAATGAAAAAACCTCCCTTCTATATATAGGAGTCCACGGGGCCACAATGTAATCCTAGCCGACCTAACAATAATATTGTAAGGGCACAATAACAACAATACGGGGGTTACAGGGGTACAACAATAACAATAAGGGGGACTATACTAACATAATAAGGGACTATACTAGTAGTATAGGGACCTAACATGCCCCTCTCCTTCAAACAAGTGTTTTCCTCAACGCTTGATTATTTCTTGATGCTTCTATATAAAAGTCTTATCCTCCCATGTGGAATCTTCTACAGGAAAGTTCTTCCACTTGTTGAGATACTGTGAAGTTGATCATACTTGTTGAGTTCTTGTTTCTGTGACTGCTTCAGAACTTCTTTCGATGTGATGTTGATCTTCTTGTTGTTTCATTTGATTCTGCACCAAAGTTAGGTTATCCTTTGAGAGTTGGTGAACTTGTTGTTGATGCTCGATGTGATCTTCCACTGCTTTATCATCCATATTAGATTTTATTTGATCCTTCAAACCATACAAATTAGCCTCCATTTCTTCTTTTAAACCATATATTTCATCTTCGGTTGCTCTTCGTAAGATCGAAATTTGTTGCACTTGGTACTGTAATTTTGATATCTCATACTGCAATTCTTCCTCTTCATACATCATAGTATAAATTCCTGAGGGCTTAATTGGTATGGAATTATTTTTAGGTGGCATTTTAGAACCCAATACTAATATCTATGCTTCAACATTCCCTTGGAATCACTTCAAACTATTTTTTCACACAAGACTTATGCAATTCGAAAAAACAAATAGAGTCCTTTTTCTTTATTTTGAGGAGCTCGATATTGAAACTGAATTATCTATGTGATTTCGATCATCAATATCTAAAATTTCGCACTGAGGTAGCCATCTGAATTAGCTTTTGAATGCCACAGGTCTGACCTGATTTGGATTCTTGAAGGCAAATTTGTGCCCAATCTCCTACGATGACCTAATTATGGGCTGGTTCAGTAGAGCAAACTTGTACGACTTGTCACATGTCACTGTTTCCTCCTTTGGCTCTGAAATTGATAGAAATGAAACTACAGTCCATTTACTTACTGCAAATTTTTATATAACTCCAATCCGATGCTCAAAGAGAGAGTTATGAAGATTTTTCCACGATCACCTCTTTGAGATGAAATTCGGGAGCTTGAAAAATACCTAAATTCCACATATCATATCTCCGAAAATATTGTGAACCAAGCTCTGAAATTTTGCGATGTTGTTCCTCAGGATTTCGGCTTTGTACTCTAAAAATTTCAGCTTATGAACCTTCGTATAAAAAAACTTATAGCAAAATGCCACAGTAACCTGTTTAGGTTAAATTCAAGAGCCTGCAAAAAGACCTAACTTCCACAGATTATATCTCCAAAAATATTGCGAACCAAGCTCTGAAATGTTTCGAATATGTTCCTTCATATTTCGGCTTCTCACTCTAAAAATTTCAGCTTTTGATCCTTCATAGAAAAACAGTTATAACAAAAATTCCATGATGACCTGTTTGGAGCAGCGAAACCCTAGAATCTCAAAGCTCTGATACCAAATGTTGTGAAACCAGCTCCAAAAAGAGAAGAAAAGAGATATCAATGCCTTATAAATAAGCCACTTCAAGGGGAAACCTCCAATACATTACATGAATGAACAATTCTTGGATGATACAAGTGACAAAACCTCCCTTCTATATATAGGAGTCCATGGGGCCACAACGTAATCCTAGCCAACCTAAAAATATATTGTAAGGTCACAATAACAACAATATGGGGGTTACAGGGGTACAACAATAACAATAAGGGAGACTATATTAACATAATAAGGGACTATAATAGTAATATAGGGACCTAACATCCATGCATGGAAGTAGTGGCTTTAATGAGAGGGGCCCAAGGGGAGGAAGTTCACCAAGAATATAAGGAAGGGGATGGTAGCCATAGAAGCCATGAATTGATTTTTTTTTTTAATGGTCAGTATGACTATTTTCTCTCTTCAGCTGTTTAGCGGATATTGCAGTGCTATTTAGCACAAGGGTGTTCCTGAGAGGGAATCCCACCTTCATCCTCAGGAGACTTTGAGTGCCAACTCAAGAGAAGTATTTGAGCTACATTTCCACATTCAAACATCATGCCAAGCTCCATATTTCTTCTACAACGTAGTTTCTACTGAGGGTTGTGCTGTGTTGCAAGGTGCAACAGTGGAGGGTTGATTTGGGTTAATTCTAAGCTAGTTTTTAGTGGAGGAAGGTTTCCTTCCAAAGGGAGGCGAGTAAAGAAGACCCTTGAACATTATTTCTACATTTTTCACCAGGATAAGTTTTTTTTATCCCCTACAATGCATTTTCAGTCTTGAACTGTGTTATTTTAGGGTGGAGTTGCACGGTTAGTTTCAACACAGCATTTCGGGAATTATTTCTTCAGTGGAGGGGACAACCTTTCACCCAGAGAATCTATTGCTAATGAGCCACATACTTCTACATCAGCTTCAGCCATATCTTCCCATTTATTATGTCACACTAAACCTTTAACCCTAGGGTTGCAGCTCACATTGGTATTTTTGTAAATTTTCCAGAAACCCTCTTGGGTTGTCTTGGAAAGGTGATATAGGGCCTAGATCTTTATGTATAGAATATTTTAAGGCATATATTAGTATTTTTGTATTATTTTATGAACCCATGATGTAGCTATGCTTATCATGACTGCGCTGTAGCAGCTCTCTGGCATTTTGTATATTGGCAGCATCTCCCTTTTGAGAGAGTTTATTCATTTGAGGCTTGTTTGCACCTATTGTATGATTTCTTCCTCAATGTATTATGTTTATTTGCTGCTGATATGAGTAATACAATGGCTCCATATTGGTCTCATATGTTTATGTAATTATTTTCACTGGTATTTCCATTTTTTTGTTCAAATATTTCTACTTCCCTATTTGGGAATATTACAGTGGGATCGGAGCATAATCTTGGCTCAGCCTGTGCATCTAAGACAATATGTCATCAGAATAAGGAGATTCTCTCACAGATAGAGAGAAAAGGTATCTCAAAAGAAGAAACCAGAGAAATGATTATACAGATGATAGAGAAGACAAAGGAAAAACTCCCTTATCAGGAGGAGAAGAGGAGAAGGAGTATCCCAAGCTTCTTCCTCAAACCATGCAATATATTGAAAGATAATTCAAGGATATGACGATGGATAGACACAAAAAATACCCTAAAGGGTTTCTACATGGATAAGGCTCGGGTATTTATCATCACTAGAGTAATCAACTAGAGAAGAAGCAGGTTTCCCAATGCACTACAATGCCTACATTTATAGCAGTGGGAAATGGAGGGTTTCAAGAACAAGAAACTCTTGAAGACTATTTTCTTGAGTATGAGTCTCAATCTCAGAGATTAAAGGACCATTTGAGCTTTCAAGGGTTCTATCGGATCAAGGACAATAGGATACCCCGACATCACAATAGAGGTGGAGGATTCATATAGAATCATGATCTTCACCGAACTATGGGAAGATTTTTCTTACCCACTTTTGATGGGTCATCTAAATGCACTGCCAAATATTGGGTACAAAAGCTAGAAATATACTTCCAGCTGAACCAAGTACCGGAGATGGAATCTATCAAAATAGCAGCGGCACACCTTCAGGGTGAAGCACATGATTGGTGGTTTCATGGTCTTTCTACATCGGGTCATGCCAATGTGACTGAATATTCAGAGTTCGTAAGAAGGTTGGTGGAGAGGTTTGATCAAAGAGACCTAGAGGCACCTTTCATTGGGCTAGCTAAGTTCAAACAATCAGGTAATCTAGAAACTTAGATTTTTTAATTTCTAAAACTTTTTGCTATGGTTCTTGATTTATCTGTAGCTAGGAGGGTTTATATGTTTATTGATGGGCTAGAGGAACCTCTACATGGGTTGGTTAAATCAACCAAACTCACTACCCTTAAATATGCCATTGATAGGGCTAGAGATCTACAATATGCCTTCCCAAGAGAAAAGGAAAATTTTTAGCAAAAGCCAACTTTTCCATCAAAGGGAAAAGATGAGAAGGCTCGTCCTTCCAAGGGGAGCCAAAACAAAGTACCTCTTAGTGATGATGTCCGAAGAGACTTGAGGAGAAGGAATATTTGCTTCACATGCCAAGAATCATGGGCACCTAGAAATGGATGTGCAGTAGGGAAGGCACACTATATAGAGTTATTTTCTGATGATGAGGAGGAAGAAGGAGGTCACAGTGCTGGGGTAGTAGGAGAGGATCCACCACCACCAAGAGGTGGGAATGCAACATTTTCTCCAATTGGAGGGGCCCTTGCATCATTGCCAGGAGTACCCAAGTACTTGGACTTGAGGGTTCGAGGTTCCATTCAGGATCAGAGGGTATGAGTGTTGACTGGTAGTGGGGCTACCCACAACTTTATTGATGCCAAAATAGTGCAGAGGAGGGCAATACCCATTGATGATTTTGAGGGATTTTTAGTTTTGGTCCGAGGAGCTCGAATTATGCAGCGCATGCATTGTGCTCCATCTTTTTCTATCACCATGGGGACATATACATTAACTAATCACTTATTTCTAGTGGACATACCTGACACCAATGTGATATTGTGTGTGGATTGGTTGATTACTTTGGGGAAGGTCACCAAAAACTGGGAGACTTTGCAGATGGAGTGGATAGATAAAGGGAGTGGTAAATATCAGGTGATTAAGGGCATGCACACATATCCCTCACAGACAACTTCTACACAGAAAGTAGAGCTGGATTTTCGTAGTGGAAGCGAGGACCTACTGATCCTATCTGTTAGAAAATTATATATTATACAGCAATGCGACACATAAAATATAGGAAAAACAGAAGCACACAAAACACATAAAACCAGAGAGACACAGATATACATGGTTCACCCAGTTTGAGCTATGTCCACCCCGAACAACCAGTCCTTCCTTTCTATTATCCAGCAAAATGAAGAGACACAACCTACAACAAATCCACTGTAATATCCTTTGTTCTCTCTCACAGTCTCCCTATCTGTTTCTTTTTTTGAGAATAAACATACAATACACAGAAGCAATACAATTCCCTCATACAAGCGAGGGGTTACCTTCTAGGGAAAAAAACCATATACTAAACATAAATTCTACCATCAGATCATCCGCCTAATGAACGGCCCAGATTGAATAGAAATTACTATACTTTTGCAAGGTAATTTTACATCTGTTTTTAGCTTCGGGGGCACTGCCCCCGAAACCCCTCGCCAGGAGGGCGGGCCGGGAGCCCATGAGTCGCGGCCACCCCATGGACTTCAGTCAGCATTTAATTACGAGCGGAGTTGCCACCCCATTAAGGTACAGGGGTCCAATTCTATGATACAAAATAAACAAGATAATCAAGCTCCACACCCAACAATCTCCCACTTGGATACTAATTGTAGCAACTCCATTGCTGCTTCATTTTTTGGACAATGACTCCTCTTTGGACCTGGTTGTTTCTCATCTTCATCATCATCCTTGAAGACCAATTGAAACTAAGGATAATCTCAGTTTCTCCCTGGTTACAACTTTTGTTAGTATATCTGTAGGATTATGGCTAGTGTGTATATTTTCCAGCTTCAATTGTCCATCTTCCAATACTGACCATATGAAATGGTACTTGAGCTATATGTGTTTATTCATGGAATGAAATTCTGAGTTCTTTGCAAGATGAATGGCACTGTATAATGTTCCCATATCATGCTTCTTACCCAATTCATCCATAAACCTTTTTAACCAAATCATTTCCTTACTAGCCTCTGTGGCATCAACATACTCTTCTTCTGTTGTTGAAAGTGAAACAACACTTTGGATTTTTGAAACCCAACTAACATTTGTTCCACCTATAGTAGATACATATCCTATAGTGTTCCTCTTATCATCTCTGTCACCTGCCATATCTGCATCAACATAGAGAAATGTTTGAACCACCAAATCATAATTCTTGATTTGTGGTACCTCTCAAATATCTGAGAATCCATTTCACTGCCAGCCAATGTTATTTTCCTGGATTGTTCATGTAACTGCTTACAACTCCCACTGCATGTGCAATATCAGGCCTTATGCAGTCTATTGCATACATTAATCTTCCAACTGCTGATGCATATGGAACTTTAGACACATAGTCCATTTCTTATTGGGCCTTGGGGCATGTCTCCTTACTAAGTTTGAAATGGCTAGCAAAAGGTGTACTAATTTGTTTTTCATTATGTATATTAAATCTTTTCAAAACCTTTTGTATGTACTCATTCTGAGACAATGTTAATTTGCAATTTTTCCTATCTCTAGTTATTCTCATACCAAGGATTTGTTTTGCAGCTCCCAAATCCTTCATTGAAAATGAATTTTCCAGTTTTCTTTTGAGCACATTTATTTCCTGCATGTTAGACCCTGCAACAAGCATGTAATCTACATACAATAACAATATAATATAGCTTCCATTATTTTGTTTTTCAGATAAACACAATGATCAGAGTGATATCTAGTATAACCTTGTTCAGACATAAACCTGTCAAATTTTAGATACCACTACCTTGGAGCCTGTTTTAAGCCATACAAGCTCTTCTTTAACCTACACACTAATTTTTCTTTCCCTTTGACCTCATATCCTTCTGGTTTCTCCATATAGATCTCTTCCTCCAAATCTCCATGGAGAAATGTTGTCTTTACATCTAACTGTTCAAGATGTAAATCTTCCACTACTACAAGACTTAAAATAGTTCTAATTGAAGTCATCTTAACAACAGGAGAAAATATTTCATCAAAATCAATACCTTTCTTTTGTGCAAACCCCTTCACCACAAGTCTAGCTTTGTACCTCTGTTTTCCTCCATCTTCTTCCTTCAGCCTGTAAACCCATTTATTTTGCAATGTAGTTTTACCTGCAGGCAACCTAACTAAGTCCCAAGTCTGGTTATGCATTAAGGAGTCCATCTCTTCTTCCATGGCTAGCTCCCACTTCTTCCTGCTTTCAACCTGCATTGCTTCTTCATAACATTCGGGTTCACCAGAATCAATCAACAATAAATAATATAATGAAGGAGAGTATCGTTCAGGGGGTCTACTTATCCTGGTAGAACTTCTGACACCACTTTCAGGTGTTTGAGGTGTTTGTTTCTATTCTAGTGGTTGTTGTTATGGCTGTTGATTATTATTATTTTCAGACACCTTTACTTTTTCTATGATCTCATCAAGAATTGTGTATTCTTTGTTTTCTTTTTCCTGTATCTTTTCCTGCAATTGATTCTTATACAAGACCTTTTCATTGAATATTACATCTCTGCTCCTAATGATTTTGTGATTTTCATAATCATATAAGCGATAACCAAAATCATTAACACCATATCCAATAAAAGTACATTTCTTTGATTTTGCCTCAAGCTTTGTTCTATTTTCTTTATTAATATGGACAAAGGCCTCACAACCAAAAGGCTTTAAAAAAGAGTAGTTTACCTTTTTACCTATCCATGCTTCCTTTGGAATACCACCATCCAAGGAACTTGAAGGCCCTATGTTTATTAGATAGACAACAGTATCTACATCACCTGCCCAAAATTGTAAAGGCAATCCTACATGCAATCTCATGCACCTTGCATGCTCCATGATTATTCTGTTCATCCTTTCTGACACACCATTTTCTTGTGGTGTTCTTGGAACTGTCTTCTCTCTACGAATTCCATGCTCTGAACAATACCTATCAAACTCTTTGCTGCAATATTCACCTCCATTGTCTGATCTGAGACACTTCAACTTCTTTCCTGTCTCAATCTCAACCAAAGCTTTCCATTTCTTGAAAGTATCAAATACATCAGATTTATTTTGAATACAATAAATCCAAGTTTTTCTAGTTGCATCATCAATAAAAGTAACATAATAACGAGAGCCACCAAGAGATGATACCTGAGAAGGTCCCCATACATCTGTATGCACAAGCTCTAATTTTTTGCTATTCTTTTCTTTCCCAACTCTGAGAAATCTGACTCTCACAAAAATCCAAAAATGCAATTCTCACATAAATCCAAATCAACATTCTTCAAACCCGACAACAAATTTCTTGAGTGAAGAATCTTCATCCCCTTCTCACTCATGTGTCTGAGACTATGATGCCATAATGTTGCATCTGCTCCTTTGGAAGTTAAAGCATTAACAAAGTTAGAAATATCATTGCATAAATAAAATGTACTGACCTTTTTTCCTTTTGCTATTACCAGGGCTCCTTTGGTGACCTTCCAAGTTTTATCTGTGAAAGTTGTCACACAACCTTTACTGCCTAACTACCATGTTGAAATCAGATTTTTCTTCAGATCTGAAACATGCCTTACCTCCTTTAATAGCCATTGGTTTCCATTTTATTGTTTTAGAAGAAATTTACCCATTCCAACAATTTTACAGGGTTTATCATGACCCAAACAAACTTGTCCAAAATCTCCTTGAATATATTCATGAAAATGTTTCTTATTAGGTGTGGCATGGAATGAGGCCCCTGAATCTACCACCCAGGAATCAGTAAAATTTTCAGAAGAAAGAATCAAACCATTTTGTAACAAATCACCTATCACATTTGCTTCATGATTGTTTTCTTGATGTGCGTCTCCTTCTTTTCCCTTTCGATATCTACAGTTTTTCTTTAGGTGTCCTTTCTTTCCGCATTTCCAGCACACTATCCGCGATCTGGATCTGGACTTGGATCTACCTTTCCTTGATTTACTGTGATATCCTGAGCTCTTTCCTCTTTCCATTTTTCTTTCCCTAGAATCTGCACTCAAAGCATTACCCAATGTCTCACTGGAGCTTTTTCGTCATATTTCCTCACTAAGGATGGCACCGACAACATCATCAAAATTTAAAGTACTAGATCCGGAGACAGAGTTACTAATGGCCATAACTAAACAATTCCAACTTTCTAGCAATGAGCACAGAAATAAAAGAGCCCTAACTTCATCATCAAAGTTTACCCCTACAGAATTTAATTGACTGACTGTATTAAAATCATTTAAATGGTCTGCAACAGATCCACCTTCTGACATCTTCATATAAAATAAACATTTCATAAGAAATACCTTGTTTGAGGCTGAGGTTTTTTCATATAGTTTTTCCAATTCCTTAATCAAACCCTCTGTTGTTGTTTCCTTTGAAATATTGAAGGCTACCGACGCCGCGAGGCACAACCGTATTGTTTCAAGTGCCTTTCTATCGAGAATCTCCCATTCTTCATCTCTCATAGTCGTTGGCTTCTTTATTTTTCTGCTCAATGGTAGGTATAGATCTTTCTGATACAGATAATTTTCCATCTGCATCTTCCACAGCAGGAAGTTTTGGCTGTTAAATTTCTCGACCCTAAACTTACCATATTTCGCCATTGCTCCCACTCGAACTAGGAACCCTTCCTTTATGCAATTTTATCAGCCAAATAGACCTTTGTCTCTGATACCAGTTGTTAGAAAATTATATATTACAGAGCAATGAGACACATAAAATATATGAAAAACACAAGCACACAAAACACATAAAACCAGATAGACACAGATATACGTGGTTCACCCAATTTCGGCTACGTCCACCCCAAACAACCAGTCCTTCCTTTCTATTATCTAGCAAAATGAAGAGACACAACCTACAAAAAATCCGCTGTAATATCCTTTATTCTCTCTCACAGTCTCCCTATCTATTTCTCTCTCTAAGAATACACATACAACACAAAACTTCAATACAATGCCCTCATACAAGCGAGGGGGTGCCTTCTAGGTAAAAAAAGCCCTAAACTAAACATAACTTCTACCGTCAGATCATCTGCCTAATGAAAGGCCCAGATTGACTAGAAATTATTATACTTTTACAAGGCAATTTTACATCTATTTTTTAGCTTCGAGGGCGCTGCCCCCGAAACCCCTCGCCAGGGGGGGGAGATCCATAAAGTCGCAGCTTCCCCCCCCTGGACCCCCCAGGAAACGTTTAATTACAGGCGGTGTTGCTGCCCAATTAAGGTACAGGGGTCCAACGTTATGATACAAAATAAAAAAGATAATCAGGCTCCACACCCAACACTATCAGTTATGTAGATGACTTTGGCCCATGAGACATTACTGTTTAGTGGCATTCCACCTAGGAGGCCACCTGATTGGGAGTTGGTGAGAAATGTCTCACAACATGTTGAACCACTCATAGATCCAGGAGGAGTGGGAACATTGGGAGGACATGAAACAGCGCAGAGAGTCTTGGGTAGGTTCAAGGAAGAGGGAGACATTCTCCCAATATCATTATTACCCACTCTCACCCCACATCTTGTGCTGAGATAGGATGTTGCAGGGATGTAGGATGGGATGATCATGGCACAAGAAGACCACTCCATGGCTTTGGAGGCTTAGAATATACTCTCACTTGGGGATAAATCTTCCACACATGGTAGAGGATGGTGGCCACTCATGCATACATTGGCCAAACTCAGGAAGTTTTGGATGGGTGATAGCTTCCCATGGAAGACTAACCTCCAAAAGCTTCAAGCTTTACTTGAGCATGAGAAACTACATGAGGAGCATCAGAGGAAGGATAACAGCATCTAAGTATGTGAATTTAACATGGAAGATGTCAAATAAGGGGGTAGCCACATGACAAATGGTTTATATGATAGATCATTAGCGTTGTCACTATGGAGTATAGATCCTTATTGGAGATCCCAACTTTTGGTGGAATACTCCAAGGATATCTTTACATACAGGATACTTGATGGCCAGCTATTATATGAGATATATTTAGTAAGATATGGGGTCATCTACTATCAGAGTAGGATATTCTTATCTAGATCATCTAAGCTCAAAGATAAGTTACTACATGCAACGCATGAATATTTTCTCTTCAGCCACACTTATTCCATGAGATCATATCATACTATCATGGAGGGATTCACTTTGGAAGGATTTGAAGAGGGGATACATCAACATATTAGGATATGCATGGATCATTTGAATATGAAGGAGAGACATAAATCTTTGATAGATTTATCACACCCACCACTTTCCTCATTGGGAATGAGAGGGGACCCATCTATGAGCCACTCCATTAGTTTGATCAAGGTATATGGTAAGGATCATGTTCTTGTGCATAATGAATTACTAGATAAGTATTTTCATTCCTTTACCATTCATGTACAACCCATTTATCCAAGGGGGGGAACTTTTTCTTGTAAATGTCATGGTTCACTTGGGAGCATAAGAAATTTTGAGCATGGCCACTCCCTAGGAGGTTTTAGGGAGATAATCTATAATTCAGGGTGTATGCTATTGGCACCAAACATCATTCACCTTCTCCAAGCATGTGAGAAGACTATGGAAGAAAACAAGTGGTGGGGAAACCACTTACTATATCATGTTCTAAGGTAGTCAGGAGACATATTCCGCTGGTTCCACATGTGGGACTATGATCCTCATCTAGTATTACATATGGAAGCTTATGCATCCTTGATTATGATCCCATACATTGATGATGTTCTTATCATTATTATGGGCATGATTGGAGGGATAATGCAGGGATTGAATGTGCCCATTGGGAGTGAGATTCTCCCTATTTCTTATGCTTCATGATTAAGGGAGAACATTGGGAAAACCATGATTGCTACATTATACCTTTTGTTTCTTTATGAGGTGATCCATTGGTATCTCATGGGTACTTGGGAGGAGAATTTCATGGATGGATTTATTGTTGGACACTTGGTTCATGAGGAGCGCTTATCACATGGAGGCGTCACAAGGGAAGGAGGAGAAGAGTTGCAACACTCACCTTTATAGTTTCTTGAGGACAAGCAACATTTGGGAGGGGAGGACCGTAATATTCCCAATTAGCTTTAAGCTAGTTGGAATATTAAATTTTGTTTTTGCTTCTTAGTTAGAAGAATAGGAGGGTAGGGAGACCCATAAATCTCCTTAGTAGGAATAAAATAAATCCTAATGTGAATGGGGGTCATCTAAGTAGTTGGATTAAGAACCCTTATATATGAAAAGGGGATGGAGCATGTAGACTGGATCAACTTTGATGAAATCAATAACATTGGTATGGAGGGGTGGACGTTCATTGAGGGACAACGTAGTTTTGGAGGGAGATTGCATGCATGGAAGTAGTGGCTTTAATGAGAGGGGCCCAAGGTGAGGAAGGTCACCAAGAATATAAGGAAGGGGATGGAAGCCATAGAAGGCATGAATTTATTATTATTTTGTTTATGGTTTGTATGACTTGTTTCTCTCTTAAGTTTTTTAGCGGAGAATGCAGTACTGTTTAGCACAAAGGTGTTCCTAAGCAAAAATCCCACCTTCATCCTCGGGGGACTTCCAGTGCCCACTTAGGAGAAATATTTGGGCTACATTTCCACATTTCGTCATCAGGCCAAGCTCCATATTTCTTCTACAACACAGTTTCTTCTAAGGGTTGTGCTGTGTTATAGGGTGCAACAGTGGAGGGTTGATTTCAGTTAATTATGACCTATTTTTCAGTGGTGGAAGGTTTCCTTCCATTGAGAGGCCATTAAAGAAGACCCTTGAGAATTATTGCTACATTTGGAACTAGGACAAGGTGTTTTATCCCCTACAGTGCAGTTTTAGTCTTGAACTACGTTATTTTAGGGTGGAGTTGCAGGGGTGGTTTCAACACAACATTTGGGGAGTTATTTCTTCAGTGGAGGGGACAACCTTTCACCCGGAGAATCTATTGGAGAAATGCCACATACTTGTACATCAGCTTCAGCCATATCTTCCCATTTATTATGTTGCAGTAAACCTTCAGCCTTAGGGCTGCAGCTTACATTGGTATTTTTGTGTATTTTCTGGAAACCCTCTTGGGTTGTCTTAGAAAGGTGATATAGGGCCTAGATATTTATGTATAGCATATTTTGAGGCATATATCAATATTTTTTTATTATTGTATTATCCCATGCTATAGCTGTGCTCATCATGACTGTGTTGTAGCAACTCTCCAACATTTTTTATATTGGCAACATCTCCCTTTTGAGAGGGTTTATTCATTGGAGGCTTGTTTGCTCCTATTGTATGATTTGTGCCTCAATTTATTATGTTTATTTGTTGCTGATATGGGTAATACAATGGATCAATATTGGTATCCTACGTTTATGTAATTATTTTCACTGTTATTTCCATTTTTGTGTTCAAATATTGTTTCTTCCCTATTTGGGAATATTACACAAGTTATTTTGTGGGGGCTGAGTATACATATGAGTGTTGAAAAATTTATTTTGTGATCATTATCATGATCTTATAACAACAAAACAAAGAGGATATATCTGATTTGGAACAATTTCCTCTTGGTAGATAACTTTAAGACATGTAATGGAAGGAAACTTCTTTGTTTCATGATTTTCTGTACATATAACACAGATTTATACACTTTTCAAATTAAGAGGACATTCTCTTAAGGCATGCTTCTTTTTTCACTTAGGACAAAATATAGATAAGGCGTAACTTTCAAATCTTTTCTTGTTTTGTAATTTCAAGCTGTCTATTTGTCCACTAAGACTCCCTAAAATATCTTTTTTGAATTCATTAAGAAAATTACCTATTTCAGCCCTACTTACTGTTCCAACTGCAGATTTACTAATTCTAGAGAGAATAGGATCTCTTGAAATCTTCCCAAGTCTTGACTTACCTCTTCAAAATGTATGCATAATTTAAAAATATCAGGTAATGATAGCTGAGAAATGTCTCCTTTTCCCATCATGTTAAGGATATCTATCCATGCATATCTAATGGATTTTAGTAGGAGAGATTTCAAAGTATCTTCATTCAAATTTTCCATTTTATCCCTTTTGAGATTATAACTAAATCTTTCAATTAAATATTCCATATTCTCATCTTCTCTTTGTATCATATTAAAAAAATCATCCTTCCGATTATGAGGTGTGAATTAATCCTTGTATTTTTGTAAGAATGCATTTTTCATTTCTTTCCATGTCCTAATGGAATGCATTATTAAGCCCATAAACCATTTTAATGATGCAGCCTTAAGGGTAGCTGGAAGAAATTTCCATTTTTGAAAATCGAGTAGGTAGTCATATGATCTACATAAAACTTGAAATTCAAATAGAAATTTTTCAGGATCCTCACTTCTTAATCCATGGAAGTTAGGAAGAATAGAGGTGAGCTATTTTTCATTGTGGTGGTAGTGTCTTCATCAAGTATAATAAATCCAACAGGATCTATTTATCCTCTATCTCCTCTACCTTCACCTCTTCCTCTCCCTCCATTTCTTCCTCTACCTCTACCTCCACCTCCAATCCTAGTTCCACCTCCTCCAATTATTAAATGTTCATCATTGTTGTGTACTTCTCCTTCCCCTTCCCCAGCCATTGTAGACACTTCCAAACTTCTATAAGATTCCAAGATTGGGATTGTCTATCCTTCTCCTAATTCTTCAAGTTACTCTATCAATGGTATGTTAAAGTAGATCTCTTCTTCCTCTTCCTCACTAGGGATTTCTAGTTCTTGAGCTAAAAAATTATCTCCATTAGAGGTTAAGAAAATCAATCCTTTTGTTGGGGATATAGGGTCTTATTCTTCCACAACTTCTTTAGTTGATGAAGTTGGTGAATATCTAGGTTGAATTTCTTATCTTAATACCTCAGGAATTCTATTTCTACTTGCTAAGAATGGTATGCGAGTTTGAGTGGATGGTGTGGCACTATGATTTCTTGATGGGGTGAGTGGTGTTGTTGGAATTAGGATTCTAACTCTAGCTACAAATGTACCTCTAGAATATCTTTCTTTATGCATGTATTTTCCTATTTTTATGTTTTTTTTTAATAGAGAAAAGGCTTATATTTACATTCCTTAGGAACAACGCAAAAAGTTTTAGGAAAATTAATGGTCTTAAATTTATATCATAAATTATCGATTGGAGTTGGTAATCTTGTCAAGTGAAAGTGCACTATATATGATAGAAACCTTTCTTAGTTTATTGTGATGATTTTATATGTGAAGGTCATTGTTGTGTAGGTAAATCCCCTTTGCGGACAGAGGCGATCCCTCTAGCCCTAGGGTGGGTCTAGTAGCAAGATAACATGCTAATGTGTCAATTCCTAGTTAATGAATGAAACTGATTCGGGATAGATGTCCTACCTTTGTTCCAACGCAGTTGTCGTAGCTGTGGCAGCAATCTCCTGATATTTGTCCTGACACATCCTGGTCCTTCAGCGGTGGTACTCAGGTGCCTACACAAGGATCAGAGAACGATAGTAGCATATGAAACAATACTTGAATTCATAACTATCTAATTGGTCAAGGAGAATTAAATGTATTGCACAAGATTAATCATATCAAACGCAAAATAGGAAGCTAAAAATATCAGTCATGTATTAATAAGAATAGAGAAAGAGTTTACAACCAAAAGAGCCTTGATTTTGCAGCCTCCTTCAGTGGGTCCTGTCAAAACTTGTCTCGAGAATTCATCGAAGAATTGGACTTGGAAAGGTGATAAGCCTAAATTCTCTCTCGACAATAGGTATCTCTCTGCTCTATCTCACACCAACTATATCAGACTGCTCAGCTATTATACAAAAATTTCAGCTAGCTACATCTATGTGAGAGAGATGTATTTATAGGAGAGGAGGAGGAAGTTGGGATCCCAAAATGGTGGAAGGGAGGCCTTATCCTTTGGGAGGTTGCTTAAATGTATGAAACAAGAAGCCAAAGGAATATGTTCGACGTTATTCAGTCGACCAACTCATGCTGACTCCGCTCACGAAGTGGTTGTCAATGCAAACTTCGCTTTGATTTTAAATAGCTTTCCAAAAATAGCTCGGCGTGGACGGTCTAGTGAGACAGAGTGCCAATGGGCGCGGGGCCCAGTGTTAATTTATCTATGGGAACGAGGCCATAACTACCTTCCAGTGTCGACCCAAAATCATGTGTTTTTGGGAGTCTGCTCTAGGAATAGTCAACAGAGAAAATTTTATTCTCATGGCAAGGGATGCAATGACACTTTTTGCAAGGCATGACACTATACAGAAGTCACAGAAATGATCCTCCAATGTGCAGGATGGGAATTGCAGGGACGGTGAAATTTTTTTCTGTAACAGATGCCCCCTAAAGCATGAGGTTTGAGAGAGAGGGAGGAGTGAAATTATTTAAGAGAACACGTTCGAGCCAAACATCACCGTTAGAAGACCTGCAAGTAAAAATACAACTGATATCTCTGATACATGAACATGTGCTATGGGCACAACCATCCATAATAGAGTACATATAAAACTAAGATTCGAGGTATGGATGCAGCCATGTAGCAATAAGGATCAATAAATAGACTCAGGTTTGGTCACAACCATCCAATCAAAAGAGTCATGCATATAGTCATGATAAACCAAAATATCCCGCAACCTGGATTTTATCAGGCAAAACCCAGGGAATTGCGCTTCATCTCGACCCAAACAAGTACAAATTCAAGCATGTGAATATGTGAGCTGAAGTCAAACATGCAAGAAAGTCACCTGATTACCAACCAATGATGAAAGTTGTTAATGGGCATGAGAGAAATCACTAGTAATGACAATGGCTCTCAAGGTAAAACAAGTACAATTCATAGAATGTGAACAGTGATCTGGCATCGAACATCCGCAGAGTCTCTCAATCAAAATCCAATGATGAGGACCTGTCTTCAAATGCGAATAACTTTCCATTGAGGCATGCAAGCTCCAAGGTATCGGAAGGGAGTCTCTAGATCAACTTCCTAGATAATGAGCTGAAGTCAATAGGAAGTGACCTGGTTGAAGGATGGCCATAATGTCTCCCACATCATTGACACGAGACAGAGGAATAATATGATAGCGAATCAGTACCGAAAATAGGATCAGAGGGAGGTTGAAAACTGCAAAAGGAAACTTCTCTTGAACATATTAGCGACACAACTCCAGAATTTGGTAGTATTTGACATCAAGGGATCTGAGGCCATGGTGACATGGAAAAGAGTAGATGAGCGGTTAAAACAGATTACCCAAATCCAGAGAGGGAAAAAAATGACGAAATGAGATTTCCCCAACCCGACATGAATGCAGATGAGTGTCATGTTCAAGAGCGACATATTGCCGACATGACTGAGAAGTGGTTCCATTTTCCCCCACCATTGTTGGAGAGTACCCCAATTATTTTTGGAAATAAGCTTGAAGAGGATAGAATATGCTTGTGATATAAGTTTGTGCTTTGGACAAATCCATCCTAGTGCATTTTATGAGCCCTAGGAAGGAGGAACTTAGTTATGCCATGGTGATGATTTCCGATGTCATTGAGATTTTAACGAGTCCGAAAAAGGAAGAAATCGACATCTTTTCTTGTTTAGAGAGTTTGAAAAGAAGCGGAAAAGAAAACTACAATAGGTCCCTTTTCATAGGTAGTCTCATAGATCTGAAAAGGTAGAAAATTATGTTTGAGAGAACCTCTTAGTCGTGATAGGCTAAGGTATTCCTTTTTCGTAAATAATCTATCCTAGCCCGAAAATGGGGTAAACATATACTAGGTAGATATCGTTTCGCAGTTGTTTAACGAGTTCAAAACGACAAGAGTCTTGACAATCTTTTTGATTTTCGAGAGTCAGAAAAGAGTTGAAATATGACTCCAGGAGTGACTTTTTGTGTTTTTAGCGAGCCCGAAAAATTATAAAATACAACTCGTCACTTCATCATCATTGTGTCGAGGACCTGTCGCTACACAAGAGACGCACGTAAAACCCATTTTTCGAAAATAAAATATAAAAATGATCAAAAAATATGTTTCAAAATCTAATTAGGGTTCTGAAAAGTTTATAAAATGCCAAAAATGGTAAAAAGTAAATTACTTTTCACTTTTACCTCTTGTGAGAAATTTGTTACCCTTTTTCACTGTGATTTTGCAAAGTTGATAGCGAGCAATCTAGAAGGCCAATCGTGAATCTGTCTGTTCCACGTAAGAACTCATATCCTTCCATGAATTTTGATATCATTTTCATTACCTTCAACCCATTTTGTAGATCTATGGGGGAAGTTTTGTAAAAATTAGGGCGTGGCTGTCGGCGCAGGTATCGGGCACAGACTAGTGCCAACCAGCCTAAAAATAAAATGGAAGCACACCAATTGGCATGACTATTTTTAAAATAGTCATGCCAACCGCAACAACCATTTTAAGCTTGTGAATTCAAACAATGAGCCCAATTTAAACATTTCAAAATAATTTTATTTGACTAATGAAAACCATATGGATGTTTTTTCAGGTGTGACAGAACAAAATGGTGATCGAATGGAAAGAACGAGAACATGGTGAAGAATATGAGGAAGCCATGGGAAATGTGAGATGCATGGAAGCTTTCCAATACTGCGGAGTTAAGAAATTCTTCATGGCACCATGTCTCAGAGCTCAACCAGAGCTATTGCAGTACTTGATCAGTTTCTGGGACATTGATCAGGAAATATTCATTATTCACGATCAGGAACTCAAGATTGAGGCAGGGATAATTTTAAGAATGGAAAATTACCTTGAAGTTTAAAAAAATGGCGAATCTCACTAGTCCCTAATATGCAAACTATAAAATGTTTATTGACATATTTGTAAAATTATTCAAATTTATAATGATATTATATATATTATCTGTATAATGTTGGATATTTTTAACGTAAAACAATTCTATATTGTAAAATTTGGGTGAATCATTTCTATAAAAAATTGGAAATTGGCGAATGTTTTTTTCGAAAAACAATGGAAAATTAGCCCATGTGCGAATATTAACCCTTAAAATTTTCCATGAATTGAGGTCTCGGATGCTTATTTCATAACTATATTGTCATAGAGGGGGGCAGTACCAATCTTGAAAGGTACTCGGCCCACAATGAAAAAAATGAGTATGGTTATCGACAGAGTGTGCCGAGGAGCATAGAAAGGATCCAAAAGCAGGAAAGTGGATATCCAAACCATTCCTGATCTGGCACTTAGAGTAGTGTTACACACCATCATACGAGTTGCTGGAGTTCAGGCTCCACATGAGGCCACAAAAACACAGTTACTTCATGTAGTGGATTGCATGGCACCAACGCTCTACAATTGGGCAGAAGCAGTAGCAATCAACATAAAATGCCAGTTAACAAAATGCAAGAATGGTAAGCTGAAGCAGTTTGACTAGGGGTCCATCTTGGTACCTTTCATCTTGGAACAATTAATAATCTTCCAACGTCAGGAAGTGATAGTTCCGACCCCACCAGCCAAGGAGCCATGGATGGTCCATTGGGCGGATTTGATGCCAAGATCAGGGGGTGGTCAAAAAATTTCCTGGAGATCAGAGTTCTTTAAGTGGCTCTATCGATAGCTGATTGTTGTGGAGGATTGGCCCTATTATGGCACGAACTTTACCTGTGATGCGGATCTCCCACTCCCAGAAGGAGAGGATTGTGATGAAGCATTGGGTGAGAATCATTTTTTATTTTGATGAGTATTATGATATTTTTGTTTTTTATGCATGTTTTGACATTAATCCATGTAATTGCAGATGTTGGCCCAGAAATACCTGCAGGCATGTCTCCGATAGCTCAGATAATTCCTTGTGACTTTTATGTGTCCCCTCATGGTGAGTGAGGCGAAGAGGAGGAAATCATACGCAACTTGGAGGGAATCTCCCATGGGATCCCTGACTATGCGAGATTTGATGATGTCCCTCATGCATACCAGAGACAAACTGCAGGGGTGTCGAACCATGTTCACTGCTTATTTAGGTGGCTTGTATGGGCAGTGACGTGCTATCATGAGTGTCACTGCGACTAGACACCTAGGATTTTATTTACGCATATTTTTTGAGAGACATGATGTCTCAGGATGTAAGCGCAACATATATATATTTTTTAACTTATGACGCACATGGATGCAAACATTTGATATATATATATATATATATATATATATATATATATATATATACATCTATTTTCCTGTATGGATCTTGTCATGTGATGACTTACAAATTATGCATATGTCTATCTAATACAATATTGGCTACTGTATCAGTTAACACATTCATTCATCTAGGAATATGTTGATATGTAATGTCATCAAAATGTCTTTCCAGTAAAAGAACACGCAAATACAACCTTAAGATGTGAGGATTTCTAACAGAATAATGCCTATTAAGCTGAAGAATAACAAGCTATGAGTCTAGGTTAACAATCAATGCACGAATGTCGAGAGAAATGGCCTCGGTTAATAGTTCAATAACAACACTATATTCAGCGACATTGTTTGTGGTTCATCCTAGACAGACACCTTGAAGGTCTATTAACTCACCAACAGGATCATAAATCACCCAGCCTGTTGAAGACAGGTTCCGGGTACTGCAGGAAGCACCGTTCGCGAAACCGACATAAGGGGTAATAGACATCTGCACAATAAGCAATGATCCAATAAGCGGTAAAGCACTCGCAAATCACACCAACCCAAAAATTTACAAAAATGAAAAAAAACCTATATACAAAGAAACATGCACGAAAGACTCATACATAGTACTTTTTAAGATACAACCCATTTTTGGGCTGATCCAGAGGATGAACTTCATAATAAATTAGCTCATAAGCCCCATTCTGCAAAACACTCTTAACAATGTAGGGCCCATGCCACATGGGTTGAAATTTTCCTGCCCCCAGCTTATCGTGAGCTTGGTCGTACAGGAGGAAGAGGTCTCCTTCTATAAAGGAACGAGGGGAAACTGACTGGTAAAAATGAACTTTGACCTGCTTTTTCTGTTCTTCTATGAATAGAGAAGCAAAGAGGTGAGTTTCATTAAGCCTCTTGATGCAGGAGCATTAGGCTAAAAGAAAAATCCATGTATTTTATTAAACTTAGGCGTTTTTAAGTTTTTAAAGGAGCTGGATTTTTATAAATGATTTGAGTGGGTTTTAATGATTTTAATTAAATATTTAAAGGAATTTGTAAATGTTCCCGAATGATTGGAGAACATGAGGGAAATCAAATAGTTGATATTTAGGAATTGATTTGGAATCAATTTCATGAATCTAGGGATAGAATATAGATTTTAGGAGTTTGTAGATTTTAGGATTTTTGTTGAGAAAATACAGGAACTAAAAACTAAAATAGATTCAGGACATTTTTGTATAAAAATGCAAGCCTCAAGGCATTAAAAAATAGAGAGAGAGTGAGGAGTTAGAGTAGAAACATGGTTTTTGTAAGCCTTCGGGCAAAGTTGGAAAAAGGTCACTGATTGAATATCAGGCCTGGAAGGAATTTTCCATGTAAATACTGTTTTTAAATACAGAGGTTTTATTTATGAGTTATAGAGTTTGCATCAGAATTGATTGAGTAAATTACACATTCTTCTATGTAATAAATAATGCTGTGTGACCAGATTTTAAAATTCACATTGAAAGTTGACGATACCATATAAGCTATTCGAGCTTTGAAACAAAGTTAAGTTTATGCGTTGAGAGGCCACGCAAGCCTGAAGTGTTATGATGTTTGATGCATTGACGTATGCTGAAGGTTGAAATGATATTGCAGGTCGAAATTGCATTTGCAGGTGGTCTAAGCCCATATGAAGAGTCGTGGAATACACACATTTCATAGAGGAGCAATGATTGCAGAGGTTTGTGTTTGGCCGTGAATAGACCACAAGCATGGAGGTTCAATAAGAAATTGAAGAGGTTTTAGCCTTTTGAGGAAGGACCAGCATGAAGGAACAACAATGAATTTATGAGATTGGAGCTGTAACAACCAGCGTTCAAAATGAATATCGCATTGAAGAGTTGAAGGCATAGTGATAGAAATCACCCATGCATTGGTTAATTGATTTGGTTTTATTTAAACTTGTTCATGCGTTCAAGGGAGATCGTATTGAGTTTTTATTTGATTGTGTGCAGAAAGGGTTGAAACTAGTCGAAGAATTAAATTAAAGGCAAAAGCAATGACATAGTGATGGCTCGCTTAAATTGCTGAAGAGATATGGATCGAAGGTTCATTCGATGTGTTAAGGGATGGTTCAATTGCAGAGATGCGAGTTTAAGAGGAATTGAGAATGCTGAATAGTGTTGAAAGCTCGATGAGACCTTGTTGAAAGGCATAGAGCTGTGAGAGTAAACGAATTCATGAATTAGAGCTAGCACAGCAGAATGGTGAGATTAAATAGTGAAAGCAGTTTTCAGAATCCAACAATGGGTTTCGCTTTGGTTGTGAAATGTTAAGTTGTTTTGTGAAATTCAATGTGATATCGTCCATCGGTTGACATGTAAGGAAGAGGTGGTTTCTAAAAACCACGAATGTCATGTAAATTTTTATTGTTAATTCATGAAGATTGTATGGACGCGATTTCCGTCCGATCATGAATTGTGAAGAATCAATGGCATTGCATCCATGAAGCTGCGTATGGTTTAATGAGGTAAGAAATGATGTGGGACCCAATGAATTTAATGTTTGCTGGGTCCTTAATATACATTCCAGGGCTTATTAAATGTTTCTTAACGTTTGAATTGGGGTCATAATATATGTTGATATATATATTATGTTTGATGATAAAGCCGAACCTTGTATGAAATAAATTTGTATGTTGGGGGCATATTATAGTTATATGCGAAAGGTAAGATTTGGGCTTATGATATATTGAGTTTTTTTAAAGCTTGAATGATGGGTTAAAACCCATGAGGTGAAGGCGAAGTTTGTATATTCAAGTATGAGGTGGAATATTTTTTCACATATTCTTGAGATGGATTTTATAACCTTGATTATAAGAAGCTTTCGTATGTGTTGAAATTGCCCAGATTTTTGGGTTAATTGGGTTTTAACTGTGAAATGAATTTTTATATGAATAAGAGAGTATGATTGTGGGTTTAGCGAGGTTTTCTCGTTATCACCTCTCTAATTATAGAAGACGTTCTTCTTCTAGAAAAGTTTTAGGCAGCAATTCCACAGCTAGTTTGAGAGAAGGAATTTCACATTCAATCGGAAAGGTAGCTTCCAGACCATAGTAAAGATGGAATCAAGTAAATCAGGTTGCATCCTTCGCTGAGGTTCAGTAAGCCAAGAGTACTGAAAACAACATGAGATTCCAGTTTTATTTGTGCATCACAATCATACGTTGAAGTATACTGACAAGAACTTTACTCACGGCTTCAACCTGGCCATTGGCCTAAGGGTAGTAAAATGTTCAATTGTCGTGACATAGACCCAACTTGGAAGTCAACTCAACCACCATGTAATGCTGAAAATGGGAACCATGATTGGTAACAATGGCTTGGGGGACACCAAACCTAGTAATGACATGATTGAATAGAAACTTAGCAGCTGTCTTACTGTCAGCCATAAGTGTAGGCATTGCTTTGGCCCATTTGGTGAAGTATTCCACAACTAGGATAATATAAGCATGCCCCCGGGCTGAGTGAGGATTACACTTCATATTGATGCCCCACTTCGCAAAGGGACCAACGGTAATGACCGGGTGAAGATGGGAAGGCGGCGTGTGCAGCTTGCGCTAATAGATCTGGCAATCATGGCACTTACAGACATCAACAATGAAGTCTTTAAATATGGTGGGCCAAAAATAGCCAGCATGAATAATATTTTTTCCAGTAGCATATCCAGACATGTGACTGCCACAGGCGCCATTGTGACAATCATTACGGACCCTTTCAGCCTCCTCGAGAGTCAAACATTGGCGGAGAATGGAATCAACTCCGATGCAGTAGAGAGTATCTCCTACTATGCGATAGGGTTGGAATTGATGAAAGATGCGTCGATGAGCATCCTTCATAAAATCATATCGGAATGTGGAAGTCTGAATATATACGATGATATCACCGTACCAAGGATCGAGGGTGCTAATTAGAAAAAGCATGTCGTCTGGAATGAGCTCCTTGGAACCAGACAGAGAAGAATCGAAAGGGAGAGAGCAGATAAAATTGAAAAAAACCAATGATTTATTAGACTTGCCGGTAGTGAACTCCAAATCGAACTCTTGGAGGATGACAATCCACTTCGAGTATTTTCCCCCCAACAATTGACGAGTCAATATGTAGGTCATAGGGTTGTAATCATAAATCACATTCATTGTGCACAACAGAATATAATGACGAAAAAATTGAACATCTTGAACAATAGCCAATGCTAACTTCTTGACATGTCCATAACACGTCTCAATATTGAGAATATTGTGACTTAAATAGTAAATGACATGCTCATCCCCATCATCATCGTCTTGCACCAAAACCATGGCAATTGCGATAAACACGAAAACCAAATCTAGGGAGTAATCACGATGACAATTCGGAGGAAGCAAGAGAGGAGCATTGACTAGCAATGTATTCAATGCATCGAATGATTTTTCAGCGATCTCATCCCAAAGGAACGGGACACCTTGCTTCAGTAATCGCGTAAATCCTTTGGCCACTTAAGCATAGTTAGGTATAAAATGACGCAAGAAGTTAGATTTCCCCTAGAGACTCTGCAATCGATGTAATGAGGAAGGAGAGGGGAGATTAACAATAGCTTCAAATTTGAGTGGATTGAGACAAATCCCGTCTTTGGAAAAAATAAACCCTAAGGGTCTACGGGATTCAACGCAGAAGATGCTCTTATTTGGATTGAGCTAGATGTTATAGTGTTGACAACAAAGAGAAATATGATGGAGATGATCAGGATGGTCTTTACGCTTAGTCGAATGAGCTGGAAGGTCATCCAGATAAGGCTGAACAATGTGCTTGATATCATGGAAAGCATATGACATTGCTCACTGAAATGTATCCCCAACATTTTTAAGAATGAAATGGAGCTTTTTATAGGTGAAAGTACCCTAAGGACAGATAAAGGTCGTCTTATGTTGATAATCCGGAAGAATAATAATATGGTTTTACTGAGAAAATCCATCCATAGGTGAAAAATCTCACTCCCAACACAATCATCAATGTTCTGGTCAATAAAAGGAGTGGGATAATTATCCTTAGGGCAAGCACGGTTAATGTCACAGTAGTCGACACAGACCTGAATGGTACCTTGTTTCATATCCACAGGAACAATATTGGAAACCCATTCTGTCAAGGGAATCAAATAGATAAAAATAGCTTTAAGAAGTTTTTTCAACTTCTCCCTTAATAGTGGTTGCCTTTCTAGGGTGCACAGGACGAAGACACTGGAAAACAGGCTTTGCAATAGGATAGGTAGGAATCTCATGCACCACTATACTTGGACTGATGCTGGGAATTTCTTCATAAGACCACACGAAAACATCGTTTAAATCGTGAAAGAAACTAGTATAGACCTGAATCTCATCTGGAGAACAGGTCACCCCAATATGGATGTTCTCGACAATGCCCGATTTAATGGAGATGTCGATAGGAATCATTTGTGTGATGTTTCCAAATTTACCTTCTGCAAAGTCTTCATGTATCAAGATGGGCGTTTGAAGCAGAGGAGAAGGAACTTGAGAAGCGAACCTCTTGAGACAAGTAGACATGGCCCCAAGGCTAGGCATGAATGAGGAACGATGATGACTATCACCCCAAGGAGGATCCTCAAGAGACATAGTTTCCATGATGGCCTCATCGGAGGGAAATATCTCTCTTAAGGGATCGGGCGAATCTAAATTCCCGAGCCAACGGGATTGAGAATAAGTGTCAAGAGACATACTCAAAGGAGCATGATCAGAGGGTGGAGGATCTGAAGCCGAAATAATTTCACAATAATCAATCTCGATCGGACTTAATGGCATCGAATATCCAAATGAATCAATCTACTCAAGCAAAGGGATGATCCATGAATCAGAAGACCTATAGATCATGTTAACCTGAAGAGCATTGGGTGGAGGAAGAGATAAAATACCCATGACAGTGGGATCTTTGAAGAGACCTGGCCCTACGCTCTCATAAAGAGTAGGAATTTGATCTACGTATGGAACATTGCTCTCGAAAGATGAAGAAGTGAAAAGATACAGCTGATTGACAGTGACGATCTTTCCTTCGTGCGGAAATTCGAAAATGCGAAAGAGAGTGGATGGAATGGACAACATTTCGTGAGTCCAACTATGACTGAGGAGAGGATTGTTATTAAGCTTAGTGTCAACTACTTCAACCTCAATGTTAAATATCTTCCCTTCTAAAGTAATCGGTAAGCTGGCGAGAACACCAAGAGGTTTAGATTCCCTTCCATCAAACGTTTCTAGAGCATTTGGAGATGAATTGAGACTTATAAAACCAATGGCTTTCCAGCAGGAAGATGACATAACGCACGTAGATGCACCCTCGTCCACGACAGCTCGACGGACATTCAGTCCATTAATCCCAACTTGGATGATCAATGCAAGCTTGTGATGGAGACATGGGTTGAAATTATTTAGATCGAAAGTGATAAGGCTCGAATCAGCGGGATCAACCCCATTGATGGAAAACAACAAAGCCTTCCATTAAGACATACAACTCTGAAGTACTTCTAATGCAGACATAGCAGATGGTGCCTAAGACAAACCCTAAACAATAATGTAATGTTAAAAATCACACGCGTTAGGATTGGAAGAATACTTACGGAGTACACCTTTGGAAGGTGGCCCTACAACGGGCTCAATACTGGGCCTTTCAATATGAAGAGGGCCAGAAGCAAGTGGAGGATGAGGACCATCAACGACCTCTTTCCCCGCTTCCTGGTGTGGTTTGGTATAATCTCTCGATCTGGTAGCTATAGATATGGATGTAGGTCCATTCATCATTTAAACCTGAGAGCCAAATGTGGCAGAGGACTAAGGTTTCTCTACCAACTTGAGTCTGTTGTGAAGGAAATAGTTCTTTAATAACAACCGGAGTGCCTTGGGTGCCTTTGAGAAATCAACTCACTTCGGCTCGTTGAGGACAGTCCTTGGTGTAGTGCTCTTCGTCACAAATCAAGCAAGGATACTTCTATTTACGTTGTGAAGCATCATCATCACAATATTTCTGAGAATCCTATTTTGGGGTATTAGCTTTGGCCTTACCTTTACCCTTATTTTTACCCTCAGAAGTTTTATCCACTAGATTGGCCTGAACGACGTTCACTTCTGTGGTTTTACCAGAATTTGGGATCGGCTAAGAAGCAGTATCATTTGAAGGAGTAGATTTTTGCTGCCCAATATTCAGAGGAGAAGGCTTCTAAGAATTTTGAGACACGGAATCGATGATACCGTCGACGAATGGCGTCGCTAGTGCTTTAGAAGTTCCATTTCTAGGAGCATTCCGAAAGAGTTCGTACAATGTGCCAGAGTGAGAGTACACAATATCAAGGTACTAGGCACAAGGAGGTAGCAAACCAATAAGTCAGAAGTTGATAAGGAATTTCAAACTTGATCAGATGACGATGATGCCTCCATTCATGAATATGATGAGAGATATGGGTAGCTCGATCTTGCTTCAAGGATGTGAGGAGGTCTGTCCCGATTTCATACCGAACCGGTAACTGAAAGTGCATGAGAAATTCGATGGCTAAAGAGTTGAAATCTTGGAAGACACCATGAGATAATTTGATGTACCACTTGGCAGCGGCACCAGTAAGAGTCCGTTAGAAAAGATGGAGTCAGATAGAATTGTCAACCCAAGAGTTAGAGGAACACCAAAGGTGATAAGTCATAACATGCGCTTGGCAATCTTCCCCAGACTTACCCTCAAATTTGGGACAATCACCAGGAATTTTTGTTGGAACTGGAGGAAAATACGGATTATGAAGGATCGGATCATTGGTAAACTTTGACACATCGGGAAGTTCCAACGTAGCAAGAAAATGTAATTGTGTAATATCCCAAAAGGGAGAATGCAGTAATATTGAAACACAATATAAGAGCTACAAGAAAGTAAAAAATAAATCTATATACACATTAGAATTCATAGAAATAGTTGAGCCATTTTATTATATAGGAGGTGAAAAATCAAGTACAAGAGTGCTCAATATATGATACACTCAAGCCAAGGGATGGCCTAGAATTACCATGAAATGATTCCACAAGAGGGACTGCGTAATTGCTGAACTGCTAGAAGGTAAACTGCGTCGTTCCTGCTGGGAAATAGATAGACATCAACTACCAAAAGATATAAAGTCAGATATAGGGAGTTTGGGAGTTCTGATGATGCTAAAAATGTAGATCTGGGCTCTATTATGGATACCCAAGATAACCCAGAAAGGATTTTCCAGATCTACAACTTTTGAATATCACCCTCCTAGGGTTTGATCCTTTGACTACTAGGTTATACAGATCTGAAGCTAGATCTAATCCAAATATGGCTGAAATATGTTCTAAAAATAGATATAAGATTTGAGGGTTGATCCCTCCTTTAGATCTACAAGCTAGGAGCTTGAGATCTTATCTCCTCTCCTCCAAGTTGCAGCAACTGAATATGCAACTGCTACAAAAACTACGTTGTATAAGAGGGATAGGCTCTATGCCTGCTAAAATGTGCTGCAATAAAATCTAGGCTGATGGAAATGGTTGTGGCAAGGCGAGGGGATGATCCCTCATAGGATTACTAGCTGAAATACTAGTAACTTCCTTCAACCTTTATATTTTCAACGATGGACTACGCAATCCTTGATGGGAATCTAGTTGATAGGAGGTCAATACTGGTTGATAGGAGGTCAATAATATTTTTCCTGATTCAAGACTTCAAATGAAGCCTTGGGAATGCTGATCTTCAAGCCCAAGGTGATAATAATAATCCTACACCGTTTGTCTAGCTGAAATACTGAAGATAGCCTCCACCTCCCGAACTAATCTTCAGAAATTGGGTAATTCCTGAAGGTAGGTGTTCTCCAAAGAATGGAAAAGTTGTGTGGCACCAATGCTTGATGATGAATTAATCACAATAGTCTTTCAAGAGATACTCAATGAAAGAGGTGGGATTCCTGACCAGGAACACCCAGTGCTAAACAACACTTGCAATCTTAGCTAAACAGCCAAAGAAAACATGGAATTTCAAATGAAAATTCCAGATCTAAATAGACCTTCAAATGAATAATCAAAGCATGCCTCCATTGTTGCCTTCATCTTCTTTATATAGTTTATGAGCCTTCGCATGCCTTGGCCAACCTCTAAACTGCGTTGTGCATGTGGAAATAATCCTCCATGTTTGATTGTGTTGTCTCTCCAAGTCCTCCATCATATCTAGATGAAATGTGCACCCTCTCCATCATGTGTGCATTAATTGCACTACTTCCTCCATCATTTCATCATGATTGCTGTATGATCTTACATTAGATGCCTTCGATGATCTCAGTTGACTACTTCAACCTCCATGATCTATCTCATTAATGAGACATGATCTCCACTCCATTCACATTAGTAGTTTCTCCACTACCCCATTATGTAGATCTAGGCTTAATCAATCCACATTCACACATAAAAAGTGGATATTTATTCATCTTGAGGATTATGGGTCCCTCCACCTTTTTATTTACTTGATTCATTAAGAAAATTAAGAACTCTAATATTCCAAATATTATGTGAAAATTTGGGAATATTACAGTCCTCCCCAAAAAAATGTTGCTTGTCCTTAAGAAACTGCAAAGGTATATGCAAAGCCATCTATTCCCCTCCGAATGGCATCCACATAAGGAAGGCCTCCTCCCTTTTCCGCAGTGTGTCATGCATGTTTGGTTCCAAAGTTGTCTCTCAAAAATGCATAGAATGACCTCCAACTATGGTTAGATGTCCTCCTTTCACCATGAGGTACCAAGTGACAACCATATGATGTCCAACATCATCATCAATACATGAGATACATAAAAAAAAGTGGTTCTTTTCCCAAAGGAAAAGTCCCATCTCACAAAGAATTTCTTCATCCCATGTTTCATGAAGTACATTGAGCATTGACATGCTCTCATCTTTAGCCCTGTTGGCGTTATTGGTTCCAAGCATCATTCCAACATTATGCAAAAGAAGAAATAGAGACATATGGGTAGACCAAAGTGTCAAACCATATTCTCCCAATAGTAACCACCAGAGTAGGGCCTCTTGCTGCCATCCTCCATCTCCTCCATGTAAGATGGACAAGCCAAAATCCCCCAAAAGAAACCAAAGCAACAAGAGATCTTGTTGCTTTCTCTCCTCCTCATGTGTATCATGGAGTAAAAACATACTGATAGATATGTGAAATGTCACATCATCCTAATACAAGTTAGTATCATTAATACACATCATGAGAGTACCATGCCAAGTTTTACACAATACTAAACACATAGACATAGGAGATGTCATGTGAATGCCAAATTCTCTCAAGGGAAACCAAAGTGAACATGCCTTCTTTTGTTGCATTCTATCATTGATACAGAAGGCATGAATAAGAAAAATATGAGCTATTGGGTGGTAACCATACTCACCCAAGAGCGACTAGTGCAACCATGCCTCCTTCTTCATTACATGAGTTTTTTTAAAGGCATGGAATAGAGGAATAAGAACCTTTGGGTAGTACCCAAACTCACCCAAGAGCAACCAACATAACCAATCTTCTTGTTGGCCCATGTCATATATCTAAAAATGGTCATGCAACCCCTTGCTTATCATCCTTACCCACTCATCCCAATGTGGATGATGTATGATGTAATGCATAATTGTTATAGGTCAATTTGGGAATCACTCCCAATGACCTGGTTAACTGGGCATCATCTCCAGGACCAATGAATAAGGGTCTATCATTCCCTATCATTTCAAGTTGTTACATACCCTAAGGCAAGAAAAAGACAAATCAAGCATGACTTTCATCAAGAAAAGGTTTCCAAGGTTTGAAGTTTATTATATAGCATATGGGAGCTCACCAACGCTGCCTCTAAGGGGACTAAGTGCATTTCATATGCAGGCAACCTCATGCAAGCCTACTCTGCAAAGCACTTCCCGAAATCTATGGGTGCGTCGGTAACATTGGGAGCGAAATTCTCATTGTTATAGAATATCTACTTGGTTAGTGCCTTCTAGAAGAGTTCACATGTGTCAAGCTTCAAATCCAAGTGTCCATTTGACATATACAAGATTGGGAACATGTCTTGCCTATTATTCGAAAGTCATTGATTGCAAAACAACCTTCAGTTCATATATAAATTGAGCACGGATCTGAGTGTTTGAGAAGGAAGCATTTGAGTAGAGAAATGCTGGAGAATTTTCAATTGAGAGTTAGATTTGTGTAACAGTTGCTAGAGAGATTTATACTATAATGAGGCTTGGGGACGTTGCTGGAAGGGTCACTTCAAATCAGTCACTTGGTTGTAACCTCTCCTTCTATCATTAATAAAGATTACAACTTATTTTTCCCTATATGCACCTGTATTGGCTTTGATTTTCCATATCGCAAGATCTTAGTTGATGTATATGGTTTATTCTTTACTGATTTAGCAAACTAACTTGAATAGACATCTGTATTATTGTATCTTCTGATGTTTTAGTGTTCTTTCTTGTAGGAAGAATTTCGCATAAACCACTTGAATTTGAAGCTATAATGGAAGCGACAGAAGGAGCCATTTAGAAGTGCTTGAATCACAAGTAACCTTCTAATTCTTTCTATGTGTCTGTTCTTAGTTAGGAGAAATAGTCGTATAGTCTTTAATCTGTTGTTCTAGACTAGCACCTGTCTAGGGAAGTGTGTTTTAACCGTAATTCACAATTTTGGCCCAAAAAATTGGCGACTTTACTGGGGATAATTTCTCTTAGTAGATGTTTAAGCCTCTGATTTTCTTTGTTTTTCCACCCAGTATTTTTTACTCATAAAGATTAAACTTTTTCATAGCCAAATTTTCAAAGACAGTGAGTCAAACACTAGTATTTTTCCTTATACAATGCGCCCAATGCAGTCTTAGACAAGATGCAGTGCTTTGCATAGCACTGTCTCCCTTTCAGGCTTGCGTTGCAGAGCACTGTCTCCCCTTGGAGACTACGTTGACTCCTAAAACCACCCATATTCCTTTGAATTTTCATTTTCAATTTGTTTCATTTTGTTTTCTTCTGTGTATTGAAAATTTTGATCCTCATATTGATCAGTACCTCTATATACTTCTTCCTCCTTTAACTGAAAATTTGTTCAATGTTTGTTTAAAAAAATTTCTTTATCATTGACAAGTTGATTTCGAAGTATTTTTATGGTCGCATTAAGAATCATTGCTTTCGAAAAAGGAAATTGTCATAAAATCTTCATTTCCTTGATAGGAGAAATTGTTGTTGAAATCATCATTTTTCCTTCAAAAGAGAAATTGTTGTTTGTATTCTTCATTTCTCGAAAGTAAAAGGCATTTGAATTGTTGATTTGGTGCACCTAGTTTCTTTTCTGCATTCATAACATTAAAGAAACTAAAAGGAAAAACTTGCATTTGCATGTAGAATAATGTGTGTTTTGCAAAAAGGAACATTAGGAAATCTGCATTTAGTTTGTGATCATTGATTTTTTTTGCTCATTGATTTGTTTGCTCACAAATTATTTGCTCTCTTCCCTTAGTAGCTAGGGTTTTCATTGAAGAAACTGAAATTGAAAGATTTCTTATCATTTTTAGTTGCATTTTAGGAATTTTTCAATACATCGTCATGGTGAACCTTTGAAAGAAAAATTGAAAGCAAGATCAACATAAAATTTATCTCAATTTACCTAACAAAGCATTGGAACCATAACGATAACATTTAGAAGGTCTAGGCTAGAGACATGTTCCGGCATCGTAAAACATAGAAGCTGTCATTAACTTGTCTTTGATACATTCTGAGTGTGATACCTCACTCCACATACATAAGTATATCGTAGCTCATTCACGTAATTTTTGGTATATCGGGCAGTGTTACAGTATGATAAGTATAAAAGGGTGCTCTCACTGTGCGGTTTCGCATCAAATAACGCTAATACGGACTTCGGCCTCCACGTACCTTCGAGTATATTTGGGAGGAAAAATTTTAGGTGCTATCCATCCATAGTGAACTGAGTCAGTCGCCTTGTAAATTGTGATACACCAAACACAACATTCGGGGAGATTGCCTACCCGTACTTCTTGGTTCGCCAGGAGGTATTCTGCAGTTCACAGTTTCTTGGTAAACCCTTTTTCCTAGCATTACCCTTTTATTTTGTTTATTTGTTTTTGGTTAAAATTAATCAGTAATCGTGGAAGAAAAAAATCCTTTCCTTCGTCGTTCACGTAGATTAGCTTTAAAACCACCTTTACTGTCAGAATTTACTTCTGGTAGGTGAAGGTGATCACGATCTACCGAATCATGTACGATTCGTACCTCTGGTGAAACATCATTTTCACATAAACCAGAGTTATCTCAAGTTGTTTCTACACATCCCGGTTTGTCTACTGTTGTCAAAACGGAGTCTTCACAGCTACCCGTGGTCATGATCCATCCAATTAGTGAGACCATACCTCCTGAACCCGACGTTGTTCAACCAAAAATTGATCCAGATCCTATATCTTCTTTACTAGAACATATGAACCCTGAAGTTGAACAACCGAAAGTTGTTCCTACCTTGGTCATCCCACAAATTTTTGTAGCTATTGAATCTCCCATATCACACAGTCAACCACCTGAAATATACTTTGGGCCTGACGATGAAATACTTCTACCTGGTTTAATTGCGATTGAAGAAATCCCACAAGACAATACACCTTTAACTCCAACCCATTTTGGGGAGGACCTTTACCTGTATGAGTCCTTTTCTCAATCGACACCCTCTGCTTTTGTTGATATTCCTCCTTTTCAAATTCCTATCGATTCAAAAGGGTATACATTTGGTCAAGTAACCATGCCTGAACCAACATCTTCAGCTGGGCGATCTGTTCCAATTACATAAGCTCCTGCCCTAGCTACCCCGTCGATGTTTACAACTTCATCAGAGTCATATTTTCATGGTGGCCCTATGGTCCCATCAGGTTACAAATAATTATCTAGAATTTTCTCTGGTGCATCTTCAAATCCATGGACTTTACCAATGTCATGATCCGGTATTTTAAGTGGTAATCCTAACGTAAGTACCGAACGACTTGATTCATTATACACATCAGGGAAATATCAAGCCAGTCCTTCTGGGTCAATTCCTTCAAGTACCATATCAACTGGACTCCCAGCATTTGGGGAGCAATATTTTCCATATTATTATCCTCCTCATGTTGGGAGAAAACCTTTGGTCACCCAATATGACAGTACTCTGTCACTTTTTTGTCAATCTAATGTTGAAACGAATGTTTGTCAATGGAAACCCACTCTGCCTATCCAACCAAAAATGGTTGTACAATTGTATCAACCGGTTCAACCTGTTACACCCACTTCATTACCACTTGTTAATACATCTATACCCTTGTTACAGAATTAAAATGTTGTACATCATTAGCCTTATCAAGCGGGTCCTTCAACTCAATATCATCAAATGTTGCGTCCATAGACTCCAAATCCTTTGGTTAATTTACAACAACCTGTACCAAGAATTATTTATTCACAAGATGGTCTACCATTTTATGGGATGTCATAACCGCAACCAAGTTATACATATCATTCGAATCCAAGTCATGTTAGTTTGGGTTATAACATTGGTGGACAGACCCCTTGGCAGCCACAAGCGCAAATGCCTCAAAATTCTTTTCAACAAGTATCATATCCAGGTTTTGGTCAACAGAATCCTCAAGCATTTGCTATGCAAAAAAACCCCTATCTGGGTTACTAGCATCAGATTCCTTATGCTGGTGCTCAAAGTCCTGTTGCTCAAGCAATTCCACCTTACCCTGGCTATGCTCAACCTGACCTTAATAGAAAGTTTCCCTTTGTTGCAACTTTAGAGTTACAAGATTTAAATCGACTAACTAATGATCTAATTAATTATGCTCCTTGGTGGCTGGTGATACCTCAAAAATTACCCTCGAATATTTCTAAGTTCAATGGAAACCCTGGAGAAGATCTGTTGCCTCATGTTATGACTTATCATTTATGGTGTTCATCAAATTCCCTGAATGATGATTGTGTTTGACTACGTCTTTTCCAGTGTATGCTCACATGTCCGGTTGCAAAATGGTACATTGAATTACCTAGAGCTTCTTTTGATAATTTCACAGCCCTAGCTACTGTCTTTTTGACTCATTTCCAGTTACCCATTAGATATGAAACTGGAACGAAACCCTTGATTAATTTCAAACAGACTAATGCTACTCACATTTCTAATCATATTCATGAGTGGCGTCGTCGTCGACGAATGGTTAAGACATTTGTTCCAGATTAGTTCCTTGCTGAATGGTTCATTAAGTCCCTATTACCATCTATAACTGAGGATGTGGCTAAGGGTGGTGTCGTCACAGAAAATAAAGTTATCGCTCATGCCCAATATTTAGACTTGATTTACACTCAGTCTGGCACGCTCTATGAAAAAATCCCTAATGCGCCAAGATCTAATTTCAATGTTCCTCCTCAATTAAAGGACTCTCATGTCGAAGAAAGCTTGATAGACACTACAAGCACACACCACCCTACTGTAGTTTATCCTGCTCCCACTTTAGAAATTAATGTCGTGTCATTTGACAGAGGCAAAGGCGACAATCAGTCAGGAAGTAAGAAAAAGGGAAAATGAAAGAAAAATCAAACTTCTAACCCATAGGAAAGATCATATGATCAAATTTCTGGACCTTGGAAACCTCATTATCCATGCATAAACTGTAATGAGGAACACTTTGTTAGGGATTGTCCTCACCGCGCTGAAGTCTCAAAAATCATCAAGACTTCCCATGCGTCAGCTATGTTGACAGACCCATTTACAAATCCGGACACAAATATGGTTGCTATGGATCCAGCTCCTACTTCCCAAGTGTTAATGTTATCCATCACAAAACCCTCAAAAGATATTTTGGTGTCGATGCGAAATAAAGATTCAGGTAGTCAGGCCATTGATCAACCTACTACCTCGACAATGAATCCATCTACAAAATCAGTACCGCCTACTGCTATTCCTGAATTGAAAATCAAGACACCAAAGGGAGTAATTCATAAATCGACATATAATCCTAGAGTAAGAGCTGCACAAAATTATAATATAATTGAAGATTGTAATATTCCAGAATTGGAACAGAACAACAAGCCTGATGAAATAATGCGCTCCTGAGAAATCTATGCACAAAAATGAGTTTGCATCTCCTCGATCCCTTAGATCATCTCATCTAAGATCTAAATCCAGAAGGAGAGCAAAATAAAATCAAACTAGGTGGGTTAAACAGATCTCCAACAAACTAGTCTAGCTGAAAAACACCCAATGAGAGGGGCTGCAGCGATATGCAAAGGACTGCTTCAGAATAATGTAGTTTATCAATTTATATGCATGAGACCAACATGGAGGTCCATATTTCAGCTATACAACAACAAAATAGATCTACAATGCAGCTTATACAGTGTATAACAGAAATAGAATGAATATACAAGATAAAAAGCCTCAAAATGAGCTGCTACAACAACATGAAATGGAAGAATAAGCTTGAAAGCGTTATTTTCATTGCTGAAGCATGAATTATATTACAACTCATATTGTTAGGTCCCTATATTACTAGTATAGTCCCTTATTGTTGTTAGTGTAACCCCCTTATTGTTATTATTGTACCCTTGTAACCCCCATTGTATTATTATTGTGCCCTTAAATTATTATTGTTAGGTCGGCTAGGATTACATTGTGGCCCACTAGGATTACATAATGGCCCCATGGACTCCTATATATAGAAAGGAGGTTTTGTAAATTGAATCATCCAATAATTTTCCATTTATGTAATATATTGGAGGTTTCCCCCTCGAAGTGGCTTATTTATAAGGCATTGATATCTCTTTTCTGCTATTTTTGGAGCTGGTTACACAACATTTGGTATCAGAGCTTTGGATTCTAGGGTTTCGCTGCTCCAAACAGGTCATCGTGTAATTTTTGATATAACTTTTTTTTCTACGAAGTTTCAGAAGCTGAAATGTTTAGGGTGCGAAGCCGGAATTCTGAGGAAGATTGTCTAAAAATTTGAGAGCTTGGTTCGCAATATTTTCGGAGATATGATCTGTGGAAGTTATGTCTTTTTTCAGGCTCCTAAACAGGTCATCGTGGAATTTGCGCTATAACGTTTTTTCTACGAAGGTTCAGAATCTGAAATTCATATGGTGCAAAGATGAAATCCTGAGGAAATTTTTCAAAAAATTTCAGAGCTTGGTTCGCAATATGTTTCGAGATATGATCTATGGAAGGTAGTGCTTTTTCAGGCTCCTGAATTGCATCTCAAAGAGGTGATCATGGGAAAAGTTCAATAACTCTCTCTTTGGGCATCGGATTGGAGTGCCATAAAAGGTGGTCGAAATTACACAGAATTTAGTTTCTTCGCTATCAATTTCAGAGATAAGGGAAAAAACAGTGATACGTGGCAAGTCGTACAAGTTAGCTCTACTGAACCAGTCCATAATTAAGTCATTGTGGAAGATTGGACACAGCTTTGTCTTGGAGAATCCAAATTAGGTCAGACCTGTGGAATTCAAAAGATAATTTATAGGGATACATCGATACTGAAATTCAGATATTGAAGTTCTGCAATCACAGAGATAATCCAATTTCAATATCGAGCTCCTCAAAATCAAGAAAAAGGTGTGTATTTTTTCTCTGAATTACATAAGTTTTGTTTGAAGAATCAATTTTAATTGATTCCAAGGGCATGTTGTAGAATAGATATCAGTATTGGGTTCTAAAATATGCCCCCTAAAAATAATTCAACACCCATTAATCCTTCAGAAGGCTCTACTATGACTCATGAAGATGAAGAATTGCAACATGATCTATCAAAATTACAAGAGCAAGTGCAACAAATTTCACTCTCGCAAAGAGAAACAAAAAATGAAATGGAAGTTTTGAAGAAAGGTGTGGAAGCGAAGATGGATGGCATGGAAGCTGGCATGGAAGCTAAGATGGAAAACATGAAGAATGATCTAAAAACAGACATCGAAGGTTTGACAAAGTTGATACAAGAAATGTTTCCTAATGGTGAAAATATAGTAGAAGAACCTCATGATGAGAACAAAATAAATGTTAATCTTGATTTCATAAACTCTAATGTTGGCGGGAAGAACCACCATATTCCAAAAATGGATATGAGGAATTTTGATGGAAAGGATCCTGTAACATGGATACTACAGATGGAGCAATATTTTGATCTCCATAATGTGCAAAACACACAAAGGTACGCATTGCAACTATACATTTAGAACAAAATACATTTGTATGGTATCGATGGCTTTGCTCCCGTAAAAAAATTGTCACTTGGTCAATTTTTACGGAGAAAATGATAGCACATTATGAGGATACGAAGAGCAACACCTTCTTTAGCCAATTGATAAATCTCAAACAAAAGGGTTTAGTGGGGCAGCACATTGAGGACTTCCAAAAATTGAATATAAGGGTAACTGATATTCCAGAGGAACACAGGATCGATCTCTTCATAGGCACTTTGAAGGATAACATCCAACATGAAGTTTTTGTTTTGGAACCGGATTCATTGGAGAAGGCATTCAAGTTGGCAAGAAAAGTTGAATGTAAAATAATGGCGACAAGGAAGCCTACCACTCAATTCTATAAAGAAGGAAGTATTGCTACGTCTAGATTTCCACAACCTACAAGGTTGACACCACAACAATTGGAAGAAAAAAGAGCAAAAGGGCTTTGCTACAGTTGTGATAGCAAATACACTAAAGGTCGTAAGTGTGCTGAGAAGAAATTATTTTACATAGATTGTGAAGAGGAAGAAGAAAATGAACAAGAAGAGGATATACACCAGGAACCAACCCTAGAAGAGGAAAAAATGAATCCGACCATATCGTGTAATGCACTGGCAGGAATTACCACTCCTCAAACTCTCAAGATAGAAGGACATATCAAGAAGAAAAAGGTAATAGTGTTGATTGATTCGGGTAGCACCCATAATTTTATTCATTGTAAGGTAGCCAAGGAATTAAATTGTTTCCTATACCCAGCACCAGAATGTCAAGTGATGGTTGCAAATGGAGGAACTATAAATTGCTCTAGAAAATGCCATAATATCAAGCCAACCATGGGGGAATATGTATTGACTAGTCCAATGCTTTCCATTCCTATGGGAGGTGTTGATGTTGTACTAGGAGTACAATGGTTACAATCTTTGGGGACGGTAGCTTTTAATTTTCAATAAATTTTCTTGAAATTTTTTTCAGAAGGAAAGGAAGTTGAATTACAGGGTATTGAAGGGAAGCCGGGAAGGATAATAAGCTCTAATGTCATGAAAAAGCTTCTAAAGAAAGAACAATGAGGCGTAATTGCACAATTATGCTCACTAGAAGTTCCGACATCAAAATCATCTATTTCTACAGATCTCCAACAAGTCTTAGACAATCATTCCAAGGTGTTTGAAACTCCCAAAGGACTCCCACCTATTTGTGATCATGATCATGTTATTCATTTGATTCCAGGAAGTGTTCCTCCAAAAATCAGGCCTTATATATATCATTACTTCCAAAAGAGCGAAATTTAACGTATGATTGCAGAAATGTTAGAGGCGGGTATAATTCAACCTAGTCAAAGTTCTTTCTCTGCTCCTGTAGTATTGGTACACAAGAAGGATGGATCATGGAGAATGTGTCCGGATTATAGGGAGCTCAATAAGCTCAACATTAAAGACAAATTTCCCATTCCTGTGATTGATGAATTATTGGATGAATTACATGGAGCAATTTATTTTACCAAGTTGGATCTTCGTTCGGGATATCATCAAATTAGAATGAAGACTGAAGATATTCCAAAAACAGCATTTCGAACTCATGAGGGTCATTATGAATTTTTGGTCATGCCTTTTGGCCTTACCAATGCACCTTCTACATTTCAAGGGTTGATGAATTCCATTTTCAAACCCTTCCTTAGAAAATTTGTGCTAGTATTTTTTTATGATATACTAATCTACAACAGGTCTTGGTAGGATCATGTTGAACATGTTGACAGGGTGCTCAAACTATTGTAGGAGAAACAATTATATGCAAAAAAATCCAAATGTTTCTTTGGAGTACAAGAGGTGGAATATCTGGGTCATATTGTATCTCACGAGGGTGTTAAAGTAGACCCTAACAAAATTAAAGCCATTAAGGAATGGAAAGTCCCCACAAACATAAAGAAGTTGCGAGGATTTCTCGGGTTAACAAGGTATTATCGCAAGTTTTTAAAGAATTATGGGAGAATAGCAGCACCTCTAACAACATTATTGAAGAAATATGCATTTTCATGGGCTCCTGAAGCAACTAAGGCCTTTTAACGTCTTAAAGAGGCAATGTGCCTAGCACCGGTCTTAGCTATGCCAGACTTCACAAAAACCTTTATTGTGGAATGTGATGCATCAGGAAATGGAATTGGTGCGGTTTTAATGAAGGAAGGAAGACCCATTGCTTTTAAAAGTCATCCAATCAAAGGAAAGTATTTACAGAAACCTATTTATGAGAAGGAAATGTTAGCAATACTACATGCACTAAATAAATGACGAACTTACCTAATGGGAAGACACTTCAAGGTAAAAACTGATCATGATAGTCTTAAACACTTTTTGGAACAAAGACTATCATTAGAAGAGCAGCAAAAATGGGTCACAAAGATGTTGGGTTATGAATTTGAAATAATCTACAAAAAAGTAAAGCTTAATGTTGTTGCAGATGCACTCTCAAGAAAGAATGAAGAGGTGGTAGCATTTCTTTGTGCCATTTCTATTATGCAACCAGATTGGATAACTGAAGCAAGAGATGAATGGAAGAAGGAAAAAGCTGTATGGACACTCATTCAAAAGTTGCATCAAGATCCTAGTACATCTGATACAATTAGTTGGAAAAATGATTCCTTATGGTACAAAGATCGCTTATATCTTTGTAAGAATTCCCAACTAAAACAAAATATTCTTCTGGAATTGCACACTTCTCCTTTAGGAGGACACTCGGGATTTTAAAAACTTACCACAGGGTGAAGAAAGAATTTTTTTGGGATGGCCTTAAATCTGATATTCAAAAGTTTGTGGCGGAATGTTTGGTTTGCCAGCAGAATAAAGTGGAAACAATTAAGACCCCGGGACTTCTACAACCTTTATCCATTCCAAGTCAACGTTGGGAGGAAATTTCAATGGATTTTATCACAGGTTTACCTAAGTCCGAAGGAAAGAGTGTCATCATGGTGGTAGTTGATAGACTTACCAAGTATGCACACTTTTGTGCTTTATCTCATCCATTTAAAGCAAGTACGGTTGCTACTACATTTATGGATAGAATTCAAAAGCTACATGGAAGCCCAAGGGTTATTGTGAGCGACAGAGATCCCATTTTTACTGGAAATTTTTGGACGGAGTTATTTTTTTGTTTGGGTACTCAATTAGCTCATAGCTCATCTTATCATCCTCAATATGATGGTCAAAATGAGATAGTAAATAAATGTTTGGAAGGATATCTTTGTTGTTTTGTATCTGATAAACAAACACAATGGGTCAAGTGGTTGCCTCTTGCTGAATGGTGGTATAACACTTCCTTCCATACTGCAACAAAAATGACCCCATTTATGGCACTTTATGGATATCATCCACCATCCATCACATCATCTTTAAGAGAAAATTCTAAGGTTCAAGCAGTGGAAGATCACATCGAGCATCAGCAAGAAGTTCTCCAACTCTTAAAGGATAACCTGAATGTGGCACAAAATCGAATGAAACAACAGGCAGATCAACATCGTAGCGAGAGAAGTTTTGATGTAGGAGATTGGGTATTTTTACGGCTACAACCATACAAACAAATGTCCCTCAAGCAAGCAAAGAAGGATAATAAAGTATCGCCAAAGTACTATGGTCCTTACAAGGTGTTGCAAAAGATTGGTACTATGGCATACAAATTGGAGCTTCCTGCTTCTTCGCGAGTACATCCAATTTTCCATGTTTCATGCTTAAAGAAGGTTATCGGTGAAAATATTCCAGTTCAAACAATATTACTAGAACTTGATGAGGAAGGAAAAATCATATTGGAACCTGAAGCGGTCACAGAAACAAGAAATCGACAACTACGGAATCGATCAATTTCAGAATATCTCATCAAGTGGAAGAAATTACCCACTGAAGATTCTACATGGGAGGATGAGAATTTTATACAGAAGCACCCAGAGCTACTCAAGTGTTGAGGACAACACTTTTTTGAAGGAGAGGGCATGTTAGGTCCCTATATTACTAGTATAGTCCCTTATTGTTGTTAGTGTAACCCCCTTATTGTTATTATTGTACCCTTGTAACCCCCATTTTGTTATTATTGTGCCCTTAAATTATTATTTTTAGGTCGGCTAGGATTACATTGTGGCCCACTAGGATTACATTATGGCCCCATGGACTCCTATATATAGAAAGGAGGTTTTGTAAATTGAATCATCCAAGAATTGTCCATTTATGTAATGTATTGGAGGTTGCCCCCTCGAAGTGGCTTATTTCTAAGGCGTTGATATCTCTTTTCTTCTATTTTTGGAGCTGGTTACACAACACAGATCTAGAGCAGATCTATACATAAAATGATAGATCTATTTCAGATCTGTGTACAAGATAGGCTCCTCTATATACTCCCCTTGGGGATCTCAGCAAAACATGAACAACGATGAGTAGATCTGAGATCTAAGTCACATATCTGCAAAAGTATTCAGAAAATTCTGAAGCATAACATATGTAGCAGATCAGATCTGAAACACATGGATTGTTTGGCCAATCCACAAATCACCACAGTGAAAGGAAAGATCCAATCACTGGAGATCTCTCCTCTAGAATGATGCCAAGTACCCCAGCAACTCTGCTCTTGCAAATAACACATTCATGGAAGTGGGACTGTACTGTAGGCCCTAAGAATGCTTTTTCGTACTGCCAATATGTGGATCTGAAGCTCAAACAATGGATGCACTCTTCCAGGAGGTTAAAAGACACACTCACTGAGAATAGGCTCTAATACAAGCTAGATCTGAATATATCTAGAGTTCCACTTGCTACAACTTACATGGACAGCTCAAGCCTAAACATGATTGTGCTGTAGATGCAAGATGTGGCTTGGCCAAATGCCGGATAGTGGACTAGGCAAACAAGACTCCTCCAAGAGCTACTCAAGGGAGGAGGTGGGATTCCTAAACAGGAAAGCCCAACAAGGGATGTTTAAGCAGACAATACCTTCAGAAAATAATAACATCAACAACCCCTTCCTCTTGTCCTCCTCCTTCTTTTATAAGATGAAAGCCTTGCCAAACCCTAAACCACCTCAATGGGTTAGTTCCTTTCACATGTGGAGCCTCCATCTAAAACTGTGTTTTTTATCCATGAGGTTCATTGCATCTAGACTGCGTTGTTGACTTGGTCAAATTTGACCCAATCTCATGATTCAAACCCATTCACACCTACAAGAGTTTATTTACATGGCCCAGATATGTCTTTGTTTACATAGGCATTGCTTTATTTTGATATTTTTAGGAGTTTTACATGTCCTCCTTCACATTTTATTCATCAACATGAAAATCGAAATAAGGTAAATAAAAATTGAATATTCCCATTAGCTTGGGCTAATTGGGAATATTAAAAATATTTGGCTCAATCCCCTTCAACTATGTCTTCTCTTGAGGTGTTATAGAATTTTCCCTCCCAAAAACAGGCTTTTTTGTCGGCTATTGGTGGAATTGATCCAACTGATTCTAATCTTGTCATATTTAATCATACTGGCTATGTGCCGCAACTACCAACAGAATTGGCATTCTCCATACAGGTAAATGTTCTCAATCACCTTGTTCATCGCACTATTATTGATGAGGGAGCATCTACATGCATTATGTCTCTAAACTGTTGGAAGTCACTTCGCTTGCCGCGCTTATCAAAATCATCAATGACGTTGAAGGAATTTGATGGACATGCATATAAACCTTGTGGTATTATTAATAACCTACATGTTGAACTAGGGGGAAAAACAATGAATATTTCTGTTGAGGTTTTTAACGGACCCCTTGAATATAATATTTTACTTGGAAGGACATGGGTATATGCGATGACTGCTATTGTTTCTAAAAATTTTAGAATGGTTGCCTTTCCACATAAAGGTACAATTACAGTCATTAATCAACTATCCTTCTTTGCCTCTTCTTCACAGGTAACTGGAAGCATTCTATTCATTCACATACCCCAACTAGAACTTCAAAACATTGGTGTAGGACTCTTAAGGGATTCCACTCTTATGGGAACCTTTGTATTACCTCCGCCAGCGACGTCGACAGAAATTGCAAGTATAGAGACATGCTACATGATCTCTTCCACTCTATTTGGCTTAAGGAAGAATTTGGGTGATTATGATATTTCTACGTTGGATGAGTTTCTTCCACCCAACCCTATTGAGATGGCATAGCAATCAATCTATCTGGCTTGGGAGGAAAATCCGAAATCAGCTTCGCCGAGTGTTTGGGATGATCATTCCTTATATTTTGATAATCCATATGATCCATTTTCCTCAATCTTCTTGACAAATGAGAATATTTGGGAAGCCATGCTGTCAACAGGAGAACCATGGGAAGATTATCATCATCATTCCCAACTTCCTGATTATGAAGAAAATAATCTTAGTGAACTATATCACCCATTCATCAAAAATTTCCTTTCGAATTCTTTTCCAATTAATGCAATCGATTCCAAGTGAAATATTTCAAAAATTGAAGAAACCATTTCTATCGATATTTCGACCAAAACTGGCATTGTAGATAATATTCATGTCAGTGTATCTTGTTCTCCATCAGAACGCAAATCATATCACTCTCTTTTTCATGAATTTTGTGACATATTTTCTTGGTCTTACGAGGAAATGTCAGGCATAGATACTAGTATAGTTGAACACACTATTAATATGTATCTTGATGTCAAACCGGTGCATCAACGACTTCATCCTATTCATCCGAAGAAAGTCACAGCCATCAAAGAAGAAGTTGAAAAACTTTTGCGTGCTAGTTTCATTTACCATTTTCTGCTAACTAAGTGGGTTTCCAATATCGTTCCGGTCATAAAAAAACAAGGAACCATTAGAGTGTGCGTCGATTATCGGGATGTTAATAATGCTTGTCCAAAAGACAACTATCCTACTCCCTTTATCTACCAGATTATTGACGATTGTGATGGATGTGAAATATTTTCGTTCATGGATGGATTTTTTGACTACAATCAAATCAATATCCGCCTAGATGATCAACATAAGACAACATTCATATGTCCCTGGGGCACATTCTCTTATAGGAAACTTTTGTTTGGTTTAAATAACACTAGGGAAACATTTTAGAGAGAAATGGATTATGCTTTCAATGAAATCAAGCACATTGTTCAACCATACTTAGATGATTTACCAGCGCATTTACGAAAACGAAATGATCACCTGATGCATTGGAGAGAAATTTTCTTACGCTGTCGACACCACAAAATATGCCTCAATCCACATAAATGTGTGTTTTGTGTTGGTTCTGGTCATTTTCTTGGATTCATAGTCTCAAAATAAGGGATTCGAGTCGACTCTTTGAAGGTTCAGACCATTATTTATTTGCCCGCGCCATCAAACTTACTTCAGATACAGAAGCTTCAAGGAAAGGCTAATTTCCTAAGGAGGTTCATTCCAAATTATGCCCAAATGGCTAAAGGATTTACTCAACTCTTGAAAAAGGGGGTTCCCTTCCATTGGGACCAAGTTGCACAAGCTTCTTTTGATGTTGTCAAGGACACTCTTGTCTAAGCATCATTAATGTATCCTCCTAATTATCAAAACGATTATTTCCTTTATATCGATGTGGTCGAAACTACCATTGCTATGGTATTGGTCCAAGTAGAAGACGGAATTGAACATCTGATCTATTATTTGAGTCATAATCTCAATGATACAGAATTTAAGTACTCATACATAGAAAATTTTGCCTTGGCAGCTATTCAAGCTGTCCAAAGATTTCGCCATTATATCCTGCTCTGAAAAAAAACAATAGTTTCAGATTTAAATCTTATGACTTACATCTTATCACGTCAAGTGCTAGGGGGGAAATATTCAAAATGGATTGTCATTTTGTAGGAATTTTATTTGGAATTTATCAAAGCCAAGTCAAAGAAGTCTTTAGTTTTGGCTGAGCTTCTCTGTGACCTTCCCTCTGATAGTATTGAAACTACGTCGAAACCATCAATTCCAGACAAGTCTCTGTTTATGATTGGATCATCTAATCCTTGGTATGGGGATTTCATCATTTATCTCCAAACCCAAACTTTTCGACCTAATACCTCTCGCTCTGAATTGCGTCGTATTCGATACCAATCCAAAGATTATCTTATCGTCAGTGATACACTTTATCATCATCATGTCGATACCATTTTAAGGAGGTGCCTCACTCATGAGGAGGCCAAAAAAGTGTTAAATGATTGTCATGTTGGGGCTTGTGGTGGACATTTATCTGGATATGCTACCGCGCAGAATATACTCCGCACTAGTTAATTTTCGCCTACTATTTTTTGAGACTGCATCCTCGCGGTCAGAAGTTGTCATGCACGCCAGATTTTTATCGTAAAATCCGCAAACCGCTAGTGCCAATGCATCTTGTTGTCTCTGCTAGACCATTTAGGAAATGGGGTATTGACTTCATGACCTATAACCCTCCTTTGTCTTGGGGGCATGGTTATATTATTGTCATAGTCGACTATTTTACCAAATGGGCTGAAGCGATGCCTACATTCAACAACACAGGACAAACAGTTGCATTGTTTTTCTTCAACCACGTTATTGCACAGTTTGGGGTCCCACAAGCTATATTTATAGATCATGGGAAGAATTTTCGCAACCACATGATGTCTGAATTGACTGCCAAGTTAGGATTGTCACATGATAATTCTACTCCTTATTATCCACAATCAAATGGACAAGTTGAGGCTATTAACAAAATTCTTAAACGAATGCTTCAACGAATGATAGGATTTCGTAAAAGAAACTGGCATTTGATCCAGTACTCTTCCTTGTGGGAATATTGAACCTCGGTGAGAAACGTGACTAGATTTACTCCTTTTCAATTGGTGTATGGTCTGGAAGCTATCTTACCAATCGAATGCAAAATATCATCGTTAAAGCTCGCAATAGAATTGTTACCTGACACCTCTGAAGAAGAAGCGCATCTTCTTAACCTCATCCATCTTGATGAAACACATCGTGAAGCCCAATTGGCCAACGAAGAGCATAAGAGACGTATAAAGTCACAATATGACAAAAATGTCTAGCCCCCCATTTTGTCAGAGGGCGACTTGGTCCTTCTCTATGATCAAGAAGCTAATTTAATAGGTACAGGAAAGTTTGAGCCATTATGGCATGGCCCCTATATTGTCAAAAGAGTTCTTGCTAAGGGTGACTTTGAGTTAGTTGATTATGATGGAATTTCGTTGGCGCAGCCTAGAAATGGGTTGTAATTGAAACGTTACTATGCTTAATCATGAGCATAGTAATTTTTTGTATTATATTTTATATATGTTGTTGATTTGCATTCACTATCTTAATTTGTTTTTAGAGTTTTCTTGACGTTAGTAATCTACTTTACATTTCATCATAGATGTTTGAAGCTTCGGAACCATTTGTTGGATATGCTGATGGTGCTAGTCGTAGTATGCAGAATCTATCCTTTGGAGCGTGAGCCATTTTCACTATGAAGGGAAAGTTAGTTAGTTTTCAAGGGATTTGTATTGGTAGATCGACGAACAATATCACTGAGTATAGCACATTGATCAAAATTCTCTCTGATTCCATCTAATTTGGTATTAACCGCATAATCATAAGGTTAGACTCACAACTTGTGGTATTACAACTTACTAGTGTTTATACTATTAGAAATCCAACACTTCTTGGATTGTTACTAAGAGTTCAAATTTTGGAAAGATATTTTGATTTTATTCAATATCAACATATTTCCAGAAATTTGAACACATTGACTGATTCATTAGCTAATCAAGTTTTAGATAGAAATTTTCAACATATGTAAAGAAAACATTCACATCATTGAATAGGATTGCACAATAAACATAGGAAAAAATATGAAATCATATACATAGATAGTTATAGGTTTTTACAAAATTTGTGGCCAAGACACATTGGTCATCTGACTTCAAAATGTATGCAAAATGTCATAAGTAAACTAGTGGTTCTCGTGGTAACATGCTATAGATCTAGCTATCCTACGAAGTAACCGCATCCAATGGTTAGGAACCCCAATAGTGTGTTGCTGCAGTCGCATAGGAAGCTCTTCGATCCGACAATTTGGAATCTTGAAAGTCAAGCCTTCTATGTGTTGCTGAAGCTCAGTCAGAGTCTCAGCCATATCAAGATCCTGAAGGACTGCTCTCCCGACAACCCTCTCTGTTGGCACATCTGCTTCGTGCTCTGGTTCCACTACTGGTTGAACACGACCAACATCTGCATTACATCAAACATTTAGTTTAGTCTTGGAAAGAAATCAAGACACAAAACATTGTAAAAACCTTAGGAAAGTCAAAAAACATGGTCGAAACATTCTTACCTATTGCACCACACTGAGCGCCTTCTGGTAATGCTAAATCTGGATCCCCTCAAAAATCGACGCCTACGTATGCATACTCATCAATGGTGATGATCTGTCGCTGGAACCAGGCGAAGAATGCAGTAGAGAACACAACAGTCGATTGGCTTGCCTGTCGACCCATCAGTTCTACCCATCTCTGCATTCAAGTATCTCTAGGACTAACTATATCTAGTGTCACATGTTGTGGCTACATCAATGGAATCCGTTCTAAGGCAAAGGATATAAGGATAGAACCATAGCTAAAATTATTCTTCCTTCCTTCCTTTGCTTTAGTTAGTTGTTCCTTTATCTAAGATAGAACAGCTTCAGACCAGTTGAAGACTGTTGGCTCCATACACTCTACCACATACTGCATATATGATTTGTTCGCTACATGTAGTGTTATGGTGTCGACAAGTTTAGCGATTGTGAAAAGGATAGTTCTCAAAGGCAAATATCTGACATCCCGGATTTTTATTTGTCCATCTTTTCTAGTTTCTGCCCCTCGATAGAAATACTACAAAATATAATCCCTCACTGTTTCTCCTCCAAAGGTAGACCCTAAGAGTGAAATGGTAAAACCTCTCCTCGACAAAAATGTGAGAAAATACACATCCTCAACTATTATAGGAACCACTTGGTTCTTAATAGGAAATTCCTCTATCGCCGGATCCCATTCTCGAACTAAGAAATCCAAGAGTTCTATTTTTTGCCTCATCCCGGACAATTTGAAGTACTTAAGCAGTCCACAATCTCTTAGGGCTCTTACAGTACCCGGATCATTCAAGGAAATCATATCTTATTCTTTATGTTCTCTTTCCCTCCATGTAATCATCATTATAATCTGATGGAAACCTAAAGCGCAATCATAAGATCAATTAGATTCCATTCATTGCAAAAAACTAGGTCAATTTTGGGCACAATGAGAAAATCAAAAACTTAAACTGCGCCCAACGCACTCCCTGACAAGAGACAGTGCATTGCACATGCAAGTACACTTCACTGTACCTATGATGAAACACAGGTTTCAACATTCAGGGGTGCGTTGCCTCATTTTTGATAGAATTCACCCTAGTGGCCTTAAAATCCTAAAAATTTGCAGAAATTGGAAATGAAATGAATACCAAAGGGAAGAGGAGGTTCATGGCACTAACCTAGATCAAACGGCGACGAAATCCATCCACAGAAATGATCGAAATCAGCAGTTGAAGTTCGGTGGAAAAATCAGGTTCAGAGCTCCAAAATACAAATGGTAACTATGAAATGGTAAAAATGAATAGTGAAACTACTTTTTAATAGTCATTTAATTATTTGCAAGTTTAATTTATTGCTATGACTATAGTTTTATTATTTTTTTATCATGAAACATATATTTTTAGTCCATTTGATGTTGTTCTGAATAGGAAATACTACTAATGAATAGATTAGTCGTGTAAATTTATTCAAAGAATGAATTGACCACAAAGCATACTTTTTCTCCTTATTTTTCAAGCTTTGTTAAAAACGAAAAATGATTTCAAGCACACTTTTATCTCTTTCTCAAGCTTCGATAACAACGGAAAAAGAACCCCTAGAGTCTTCTTTCAGCTCTTTTCAGACTCCGATAATGTGAAAAGATTGCCGAGCACTTGTCTTTTCGAGCTGGTAAAAGTAAATGAATCGATATCTACTCAGTATAAGTTTAACCCTTTTCTGGACTAAGATAGATTATTTACAAAAAAGGAATACCTTGGTTAAACATGACCAAAGAGGTTCTCTCAGATATTATTTTACACTTTTTTGGATCTGAGTGACAAATTTATGAAAAAGTACTTATGGAGTTTTCTTTCGTCCACTTTTTCAAACTCTCTAAATATTTAAAATGACCATGCTATCACTGTCATTAAGCTCATTAAAACATAAAATAATGACAAGCTTGTCGATCATGGGAATAATTGAGTTTCATTCATCTTTAGGCTCGTTAAATTATTAAATAGCGATACTTTGTTCACCCGAAGGGTTGAATTATAGATCAAGCAAATGTTATCCTCCTCAAGCTTGTTAAAAACTAAAGAGGTACTGGTCGAAAAATGACGGGGGAAAATTTGGGAAAAGTGAGAAAAATTTCTTTATGGTAGCAAGTCGCTCTTGAACATGATACTTCGTTCACTCCATGTTTGTGAATTTTTGGGTTGGGTAATCATATTGACGATTCATTCACACCTATGGTTCATCATACCTTCACTTCGGTTTTGAGTCAATGCTGCCAACTCATCACAGTGTCTCTGATATGTTCAAGAGAAGTCATCCAGTGAATAAACTCATCCTTCTGCAATACTCGTAAACCTTTATTCTCATGATCGTCATCCCTGAAAATTGCTATATCAAGTCATACCCTTGTCTCTGAAATTGGTAACTCCCATTTCACAATAAGGTGACTTCCTATCGACGACAAATCAATATCAAAGAAGTTCACTTAGAAACATCAGATTCCAGTACCATGAGGCTTGTTATAGCATCAACAAGATCCTCGCTTTCATACCTTTGATCGAAATATTTTATTTGGCATTCAAAATCAAGTCATCTATTCATGCCTTACAAAATGTACTGAGTACCTTGAGGGCCATTTTCATTAATGGTGGTTCTCTCACATTTGTTAACAGCTCACACCATTGGCTAGTAATCAAACGATGTCTTTCCATGTTCGATGACAGATCATATATTCGCATGTCTAGACTTGTACTTGAATGATCGAGTGAATGAGATAAGAAGACCCCGGATATAGTTTCAGCCATCCGGGATGTGATTTTAGGATCGTTGCAAACATAATCTGTACGGTGACCTTACATATGGATTGTCATCCGAACACGGGCCTATATCTGTAGGCATGTCTGCATTGGGAAAAACTCCAGTGTCGATGAATTTCTGAATTATGTACATGTTATAGATTGTTTATGTGCTGAACATGGGAATGTCTACCCTCAAAAATTATGATCAAAGAGGATATATCATGATGTAATGTATTGTAAGATTGATGCAGGTGACCATTCCGCTTCATCTCCATCCCATCACAGTGTAAAGCATCTCAATCAAAGTTTTTTATTATTTTGACCTCATGCTTTAGGGGGAAATTGTTATAGATCAATTTGAGCATCATTCCCAATGACCTAGTTAACTGGGCATCATCTCTAGGACCAATGACTAAGGATCTATCATTCCCTATCATTTAAAGTTTCTACGAGCCCTAAGGCAAGAAAAAGACAAATCAAACATGACTTTCATCAAGCAAAGGTTTCCAAGGTTTGAATTTTATTATATAGCATATGGGAGCTCACCAACGCTGCCTCTAAGGGGACTAAGTACGTTGCATATGCAGGTAGTCTCATGTAAGGTTGCTCTGCAAAGCACTTCTCGACATCTATGGGTGTGTTGGTCACATTGGGAGCGAAATTCTCATTGTTTCAGAATCTCCACTTGGCCAATGTCTTCTAGAAGATTTCACATGTGTCAAGCTTCGAATCCAAGTGTCCATTTTACATCTACAAGATTGGAAGCATGTCTTGCCTATTATTGGAAAGTCATTGATTGAAAAAAAATATTCAGTTCATCTATAAATTGAGCACAGATCTGAGTGTTTGAGAAGGAATAATTTGAGTAGAGAAATGTTGGAGAATTTTTAGTTGAGAGCTAGATTTGTGTAACATATCCTGGACAGATTTATACTGTGATGAGGCTTGGGGACGTTGCTAGAAGGGTCACTTCAAATCAATCACTTGTTTGTAGCCTCTCCTTCTATAATTAATAAAGAGTACAACTTATTTTTCCCTATATGCATATGTATTGGCTTTGACTTTCCATATTGCAAGATCTTAGTTGATGTATATGGTTTATGCTTTACTAATTTAGAAAACTAACTTGAATAGAAATTTGTATTATTGCATCTTCTATTGTTTTAGTGCTCTTTCTTGCAAGAAGCATTTCACACAAACCACTTGAATTTGAAGCTACAATGGAAGCGACAGAAGGAGCCATTTAGAAGCGCTTGGATCACAAGTAACCTTCTAATTCTTTCTGTGTGTCTATTATTAGTTAGGAGAAATAGTTGTATAGTCTTTAATCTGTTGTTCTAGACTAGCACCTATCTAAAGAAGCATGTTTTATCTGTAATTCACAGTTCTGGCCCAACAATAAACATGGTATCCTCCTTTGTAGAACCATTCTTCTCAAACTGATGAAGAACTTTGCACTCCATGGAATGTTGAAGTGCACCTCTAATGAGATCCCTCAATGAGACCTTCTTCTCATCAATGGCCCTCCAAAACCAGTGAGGTTCTAGATCTGCTGCAGGTAGAAGTTTCTCTTTGAGATGTGAGATGCTCATTGAGAAAGTGTCATCTATAAAGGAGAAAAGATTCCTCATCTCAAGATGTCTACCATCTATCATCTTACACTCCATTGCTTCTTGAGTGAAGCCTTCATAATTCTCTAAGAATAATGGGGCCCATTCATTATCACTTCTACAAAGTGACAGTATTGTAGATCCGCATGATAATACATATGTTGTCTCAAATCAAGGCATAATTTTGATCTCATAACTAGTAATTTTAAATAGGATCATGGTCATCCCATTTTATGAAAATATACACTTCAACTGAAAGGGTTGAATGTAGCTCAACAATGATGAACTGAGATAGCTCTTAATCTCCTCCTTGATTAGATCAAGGGTCCTCTGCGCTATGATATGTTGCTGCTTCAAATCAACATTTTTTTCTAACCATTGGTTATGCATTGGCCCTGATGGAATTTCCCCATAAGTTTCAATAAGATATACTGAAAAAATATGTGATGAAAGTGCATGCATACCATGGATCAACTGATGTGTGGGCACCTCTTGCAAGAACACAAGAGTCCCTCCAACTGGGAAAATGGTGTCTCCAATTTCTGGTAAGAGTGATGGCTTCTCTTCTCCAAGTGTACCAGCACTGGAATATACCTCCTCTTCCTCATGCATCTCCTGAATCATGTATGGGACGCTATGTGTCAAGAGTTCAAGACTATCTTGAAAAATTACAAGTGTCTCTTCTTTGGATGCAAATACTTCTGCAGCTGGTGGTGAATGTAATTACTCTTTGTCCAGAGTGACAAGGTTGACGTCCTCCTTTGTTTCATTAGGAAATGTCTCTTTGTGACACATCTATGGTTTTCTCACCTCAAACTTCTTTCTCAATTGGTGAAATAAATATAAATATTTAGTCACCTTTGCATGCTCCATGTGACCAAACCACCAATCATTGGCTTCTCCTAAAAGATGAAGTGCTGCAATTTGGACAACCTCTTTTTTAGCCACAAGATCTAGCATGAAAAATGTATCTAACTCTTTCCTCCAATCCTTAACAATACTTGAGGGAGATCCATCAAATGTAGGCAAATAAAATCTATTGTGCCTCTTTCTTTTATGGCTGCTATAAGATCTTCTTTCTTCTTTGAGTTCGAAGAATTCTTGGAGAGTTAGACTCTCTTTGAATTCTCTAGACTTTGCTTTGTACTCTTCAAGATATAGACTGAGAGTCTCATGAGTCTCAGGTTCTTTTCTTTTTTCATTTCTATACCATGCACCTTATTCAGAGAAAGTGGATATAGTAGATCTATTAGGAGATCTATGATTCTCTGGTTTTCTTTTTTGATGATAGGAAGTGCTTGGACCTTCTTCATTAAATATTCTTCTTGGATCCTCATTTTTCCTTTCGCTCTTCATTTGATTGAACTCTTTAGAGAGATATTGCATGGATCTAAAGAGAGGAGTGGCAAAACTATAATCCTCCTTCATGATAGATCTCATCTATCTGCTTCTTATTTTGATGCAAAAGATGAAGTGTCCATAAGTTGAGCAAAAGATCATGCTCTGATACCACTATAATATCTAAAAATGGAGAATGCAGTAATACTGAAACAAAATATAAGAACTACATCAAAGTAAACAATAAATCTATATACACATCAGAATGCACAGAAATAGTTGATCCATTTTATTATATAGGAGGTGAAAAAAGAAAGTACAACAGTGCTCAAAATATGAGACACTCAAGCCAAGGGATGGCCTAGAATGACCCTGAAATGATTCCACAAGAGGGACATTGTAACTGTTGAACTACTATAAGGTAAATTGCATTGTCCCTGCTAGGAAATAACTAGACAACAACTGGAAAAATATAGAAAGTCAGATCTAGGAAATTTTGGAGTTATGATGATGCTAAAAATGTAGATCCGGGCTCTATGATGGATACCCAAAATAACCCAGAAAGGATTTTCTAGATCTACAACTGTGGAAAATCATCCTCCTAGGGTTTGTTCCTTTGACTGCTGGGTTATACAGATCTGAAGCTAGATCTGATCCATAGATGTCCACAATATGTTCTACAAATAGATCTAAGCTTTGAGGGTTGATCCCTCCTTCAGATATACAAAATAGGAGCTTGAGATCTTGTCTCCTCTTCTTCCTCCTTCAAGTTGCAGCTACTGAATATGCAGCTGCTACAGAAAATGAATTGTAGAAGAGGGAGAGGCTCTATGCCTGCTAAAATGTGCTGCAATAAAATCTAGGCTAATGGAAATGGTGATGGCAAGGTGAGGGATGATCCCTCACAAGATTACTAGCTGAAATAATAGTAACTTCCTTCCTCCTTTAGATATGTAATGATGGACTGCGCAATCCTTGATGGGACTTCTACTGATAGGAGGTCAATAATATTTTTCCTGATGCTAGATTTTAAATTAAGCCTTGGGAATGATGATCTTAAAGCCCAAGGTGATAGGAATAATCCTACACTGGTTCTCCAGCTGAAATACTGAAGACAACCTCCACCTCTCAAACTGATCTTTAGAAATTGCGTAATTCCTGAAGGTAGGTGTTCCTTAGAGAATGGAAAATATGTGTGGCTCCAATTTCTAATGATGAATAAAGCACAATAGTATTTCAAGAGCTACTCAATGAAAGAGGTGGGATTCCCGACCAGGAATAAGCAGTGCTAAACAACACTTGCAATATTAGCTAAACAACCAAAGAAACCATGGAATGTCAAATGACGATTCCCAATCTAAAAAAACCTTCAAATGAGTAATCAAAGCATGCCTCCATTGTTGCCTTCATTTCCTTTATATAGGTTATGAGCCTTCCCATGCCTTGGCCCACCTCTAAACTGTGTTGTGCATATGGACATAATCCTCCATGTTTGACTACGTTGTCTCTCCAAGTCTTCCATAATGTCTAGATGCAATGTGCACCCTGTCCATCATGTGTGCATTAATTGCACTACTTCCTCCATCACTTCATCATGAATGCTCTATGATCTTAGTTGACTGCTTCAACCTCCATGATATTTCTGATTAATGAGACATGATCTCCATTCCATTCACATTAGTAGTTGCTCCACTACCCCATTATGTAAATCTAGGCTTAATCAATCCACATTCACACATAAAAAGTGGATATTTATTCATATTGAGGGTTATGGGTCCCTCAACCCTTTTATTTACTTAATTCATTAAGAAAATTAAGAACTCTAATATTCCAAATATTATGTGAAAATTTGGGAATATTACAAATTGAGTGTTGAAAGGCATTACAGGTCGTTGATAAAGACCAGCATTAGGATTCCACCCATGTTGAAAGAAATTATGCCCCCATATGTTTTTTCTCGGAGGATTCTGTCCATAAGGGTTATAAGCCTGAAATTTCTGCCCATACGTGGGTTGAGGACCAGGATATTGATTCTGAGCATACCACTAAGGTCATTGCTAAGCAGCATACGGATTTTGCAGCGGAATGAAACAAATGCCTTGAGGTGCATTATACAACACCTGAGTTTGACCTGGCGGAAGATACATGGTGCTTTGAGGAGAATTTTGTAACATTTGAGATTGACCTTGAGAGATGTAAGTAATGCCTTGGGGCACACTATATATGACTTGAGATTGACCTTGAGGAAGATAAGTGGCACCTTGCAGCTGAACGGGTTGCCCCTGGGGTGCAGGTTGACCCAGATATTGAGGTTGGACAGGCTCCTGCAGAGCAGGTTGGCCTGGATACTGAAGGCCATTAGGTTTCCTTTGTGGAAAATGTTGGCCTGATGGTTGGGACAGGCTAGGTTTCCCCTGAAGACTAGGTTGACCTGACGCAGAACCATAGGGTTGTCCTTGTTGTACAAAAGTTTGGCCTTATTGAATGTAAGGTTGATGCTGTTGCACAAAATGTTGTCCTTGTTGCGGATACATTCCCCCCCCCCTAAAGAGCATAAGATGCACCCTATTGAACATGAGATGGACCAGTAGAACTGAAGGGTTGTCCTTTTTGGGCCAAAGGTTGTCCCTAGAAGGGTTGTTCTTGCAATCCATAAGGTTGTCCCTGTGAACTGGAGGGTCGTCCCTATTTGATCGAAGCTTTTCCCTGGAAGGGTTGTCCCTGTTTGTAAGTGAACTGACTCGGATCAATGAGAGGTAAATAAATGGGATTACCACATGTGTCATAATGATTTGGTGGATTACCATAATTTACTAACTTCTAAGAAACCTAAGGGTGGAATTATGCTTCTGAGGACCCTAAGAGGTAGAATATTATGGTTGAATGGCCAACAGATACTCATTAAATGTATAACCGCTAGGAATGGAAGTAGAAACCATAGGTGCAGTGCAAATAGGTGGGATTTCCACAATGCAAGGCTGTGATGCTCTCACCGTGGGATTGATAAAGATAGATATATGGAAAATATAAGGCCCCAATGATGATAGATTCATGCTAAAAACTGGTGCAGATGAAGGCGAACAGAGAGTGGTTCAGACAGGAACAGAGGTTACAATCATTGATGTCATAGGATTCAAGGGTGATGCCCCCGATACCGAGACAATTGAGCTCATAGAGGGAGTTAACGTATCTATCCATATTGGATTCTGATACATTGATAGAACGCCAGAAATAATCTGACCCAAAGTTCGATAACCATGTGGGAGGGACACTGGTTGTGAGGAAGTTTGATCTGAGACATAAGGAAATTTGTCCAGAGGGAGCTGATATTATCATGTAGAAACATAAAGCTCCTCACTACTAACGGGACTCAAAGAATCCATGTCAGATGAATACATTTGATCGTGAAAAATATGATGAAAAATTCCAAGTAAGGCATTAGCTAGTAGAGGTGATTCTGAAGTAAGAGCAGGGAATTATTCCTCGTTCCCAAAACTATACCAGGCATCCCGAGGTTTCCAATTGATATCAAATGGCTCATCAAGAGGAGATAAGGTAGCAATAGGTAAGATACTCGGAAGGAGAGACTGCCAGAAATCGAGAGACCTAGTGGGTTGAGATGCTTCTGAAGAAACTTTAGGAGAAGTATCACCACTAGGGGGTAATGAAGAGGACGACGAAACTGGTGGTTCCGCCACTATGACAATGTTTCAAAACATAAAGGAAACAAGATAACCTATTTGAGGCTTCAAGACCAAACACTAAGGAACTAATAAAAATAAGCCACCAAATATATTTAATAGGCATGTGATCATAGGTAGTTAATTTTATGAAATTGAAACAAAACTTTGTTGTTTCATGTTTTAAGAGTCGAGAAACAGGAAAAACATGACTCTAGTCACTTTCAAATTAAACGAGCGTGAAAGGACAAATGCTCGATGATATTTTCACTTTTAGAGAGTCACGAAAAGACCAAAATGAATGCTCAGGTAATCTAAGAAAGTGGGTGTACCAAGTTTCCGTGAACTACAATATACCCCTTAGTGATCAAATGATAGAGAAATGACCAAGGACTTGACGTATGTGCAGGCAGTCTCCCCGAATGTTGTGTTCAGTGTATCACAGTTACAGGGCAGAAGACTCGGCTTCCTATGGATAAAGGATTGCAACCTATGAGGGTCCCCCTTTATATACGCGACAGTACGGGGAGCATAAGTCCATGCTAGTGCTGTCTAATTCTAGATGGAAAGTGACATCTACTAGGTTTAACGACGCCAAAACACATCACTAGCCTAGACCTTTAAAATATGTGCATTAGGTTTCAATGATTTCTTAGGTTGATTGAATTCATTTTAAGGTTTATCTTGAATTAATGTTTCGATTTCAAGGCCTTACCGAATGTGATCTCAAATTCCTAAATGAAAACTACATGCAAAAGAAAATCATTTCCATTCAATGAATGCTAGCTAAGAGAAGGATAGGAATCTAATGACAAAATAGCAATCAATTGAATCACAAGAATAATTTCACTAATGCACCTAACACAACAAAATCAGAAAATGAAGAATCTTTCCTAGTTCGCTAAGAGCTACTAATGAAAAAGAACATTTTCATTTTCAAATTGAGCGAAAGAATGAAAATTTTTCCTTCTTAGATGAATGAGGAACACAATGCACTATTACACTAAAAAGAAAAATAAACACTAGCTTTGAGCACTACGAATGTAACGATCTAAATAAAAGAGATCAATACAAGACAAACATAAAACACACTCAAAACAAGGATGAACTCTTCCAAGAAAAAAAAGGGCTTTCGAAACGATCCAACGAGTAATGTAATCTATGCTCAAAGTGACGACTGGAGAGCTAAATGAAAGCAAAAGTGATCATTCAACAAACCAAAGACATGAAGAACTGAAAGAAAGACTAAAACAATTAGTCACCGAATTGAAACGACAAAGATCAAAGTGACTCAAACTCAACTCAGAAGGCTTAGTGAGGAGAGAGCCGAACAAATGGCACAACACACCTAGAAACCCTAGGGCAATAAACTCCACTGATAATATGATGGACAAACATCTGACAAGACTGAGACTACAGAGTCAAAAAAATATCAATGGACCAATTGCAAAGTAAAAAACCAATCCAGAGCCAAGAAACACTAAGAGGCGAAAATTTAGTCCTACAAGATTAGGCACGCCCGTTTAGCTGTAATCTGCACTAAATAAGGGTTGGCGCACCTGTAACAAAAGCAACATGTGCCAATCGGTGTGACTATTCAAAGAAAAGAATCACCAAGGTAAAAAACCATGGGAAAAATAAAAACCACTGAGCAGAGGTCAGACTTGACACTCTGGAACTAAACAGGATGGTTGAAAACAGTCAGACAAGTCAAGCAAAGCAGGAAAACGATGAAACGACCAAATTTGACTCGACAAGAAAAACGCTTGAAAAAAAACGAGATGATAAACACACACTGATCCCTAGTGGAGTTGCCAACTTGTTTTGTTAGTATATGCCCTATGCGGATAGAGGCGATACCTCTAGCCCTAAGGTGGGTCTAGCAGCAACAGGACATGCTAATGCATCGATTCATAGTTAATGAATGAAACTGAGTTGGGAGAGATGTCCTACCTTTGTTCCAACACAGTTATCGTAGCTGTGGTAGTAGTCTCCTGATCTTCATCCTGACACGTTGTGGTCCTTCAGCGGTGGTACTCAGGTGCCTGCACAAGGATCAGAGAACGATAGCAGCATACGAAAAAAATACTTGCATTCATAACTATCTAATTCGTTAAGGAGAATTAAACATATTTCACAAGATTAATCATATAAAATGTAAAACACGAACCAAAACAACATTCACGTATTAATAAAAAGAGAGAAATATTTTACAACCAAAAGAGCCTTAACATTGCAGCTTCCTTCAGCGGGTCCATTCAAAACGCGGCTCGAGCATTCGTCGGGGAATTGGAATTGACAAGACGATAAGCCTAGACTCTCTCTCGACAATAGGTCTCTCTCTGCTCAATCTCACACCAACTATATCAGACTGCTCAACTATTATACAAAAATTTCAGTTAGGGGATCCCTCAAATGGTGGAAGCAAGGCCTTATCCTTTATGAGGTTGCTCAAATGTAGGAAAAAAAAAGCCAAAGGAATATGTTCGACGTTATTCAGTCGAACAACCCATGCTGAAAAATGTTAAAAAACTTTCCAAAAACAGCTCGACACAGGAAGTCCACTGAGACAGAGTGCCAATGACTGCGGGGCCTAGTGCTAATTTCTTTATGGGCGCGAGGCCATAACTGCCTACTAGCGCCGACCAAAAATCATGTGTTTTTGAGAGTCTACTCCAGTAATAGTCAATAGGAAAAATTTTCTTCTCATGGCAAGGGATGCAATGAAACTTTTTTCAAGGCATGACACTATACAGAAGTCACAGAAATAATCCTCCAATGCGTGGGATGTGAATTGCAGGGACGGTGACAAAATGTTGTGTAACAATCATTTTTAAAGATGTTTTTGTTTTGGATGTCCGAAATGAATTTAGGAAACTAAACTATAATTTATGAAGATTAAAATAAATGCAAGTTTAACTATGCCCCTATAAACTTCAACAAAAATTTTAACTTGTTTATGTGTTAGTAACTAATGATTAATTTGAGAAATATTAAAATTCTAGAAAAAGAGGCAACATTAATATTTTGTGTCTTTTTAGAAATTTTATGTGAATGAACTTGAATCAAGGAACCACTAGAAAGTATTTACACTATTATGCTCAGAAAGGAAATTTATAAATCACTATTAAGAAATAAAACTACTTAAAATTACAAGAATCTTTTTATTAAAAACTGAAAAGGAAATTTAAAATGTGTCTCTCAAAATAAGAACTAATATAGAACAAATCACTGATGCATAAAAGAAAATATGATTGTCTATGTGTTGTAACTATTCAGAAAATAAACCTACATCAAATGACAAAAACAAGTTATTTGAACATCTATTCTCGCAAGATGAAATTATGGAAATGATATAGCATCTAACATAATGAATGAGAATGATAAAATCAAACCAAACATCTATATTACAAAATTCTGTAAATGTTGATAGAAATTAACGTAATGAAATACAAGTTATAAACCAAACATCTATACTACGAAAGTTTGGAAATCATTGAAACTTCTAACATTAAAACAAAAACGAAAGCAAGACATATATCTATGCTAGGAAATACAATGAAAGAATAAGTTGAGAAATAAAGATGAAGCTATGAATAACATCTAATTACAAAAAAATAAATGAAACATAACCTCTTCTGTTGCAGTGGCCCCTCCACAACAGATGGCTTCGAGTCTAAATGTTACTAACTACGCATTGAAACTCTCAGTCCACAATCTCTTAGGGTTCTTACGGTACTTGGATCATTCAAGGCAATCATATCTTGTTCTTCATGTTCTCTTTCCCTCCATGTAATCGTCATTATAATTTGATGGAAACCTGAAACGCAATCATAAGATCCATTATATTCCGTTCATTGCAAAAAACTCTAGAATGCTTCTTCATTAAAATAGAAATAAAATAATGTTTTAATGAGATTACAATCACACAATAATTTGCACTGTCAATACAATTACTAGTCCGATATTTATAAAAGCCTATCATTGACTGTCTTGAGGCTTTTATGCCTATTAGAACTAGCAAATACTATCTCGTACTCTAAAATAGAAAGTAAAATTTTGTTGTTTCACGATCTACTATGTGGTAGAGCAAATCATGAAGCATGATGGCTTCAGACTCCTCACTCGCTTGATGCAACAAATGGTTGACCGCTCCTTTAACCGCATATCTAGGTGATTTATTTATTGATTTTGGCCATATGGATAGGATGGGATCCACGATAGGATCATTTTTCATCTTCCCATATATTTCGCTTCTCCATTAATACCTCAGAACCTATCGAACAATGGTAGTGGCTATAGAAACAACAATCAACTACAAAATTGCATTAATTCCATAGCTAATGCAAATTTTACTCTAATAATAAGGAACAACTGAAAATATGAAAAATAGGTCATCAAAACACTTTACCAATTCAAAATTTGTAGTTTAATACTTTTTTTATCTAATGGGGGGGACAAAAATTAGTAAAAATGAGTGAGAGGAGTGTGAAAATGGAGGCAGTCTTGAGGCTCTACAAGTTCATTGAGGGAGGAATATTGATCCCTGAGAAATTCACAATCCCCATCCTACATGAGCTGGAGATTGAAATAGGGCACACCCACATGTGGATGTAGATATCAAAATAAAAGGAAGTTTGGGATGTGGGGTTGATGGAAGAAAGGCTCCTTGAAATGGGAAAATAATTGGATGATGTAAGGCTCAGAGTATCTAATGTGAAAGAACAAATGCAAGAAATGCAAGAAGAGAACATGAGGCTGCAAGGGAAGCTACAAGAAAATGGAGGCCATGTAGTATAGATAACCTTCAAAGTCCTATGCAGTTTACCTAAAGGAGAAATGGTTACAATTCCAAATCACAACCTAAGCTCAACATGGTTCCCTACCATTTCAAACTTGTAGAAAATTCATTGAGTTTTGAAAACAGTCTAGTGTAGGAGCGAGGGATAGGATGGTTGAATTCTACATACACAATATCATTTTAGCTGATATTGTAATATCCCAAAAGGGAGAATGCAGTAATACTTAAACACAATATAAGAGCTGCAACTAAGTAAACAATAAATCTCAAGAAAACATAAGAATATACAGAGAGGATGAGTCATTTTATCATATAGGAGAAGATTAAGTTACACAATGTACAAAATATGAGTATATCTAGCCAAAGAGATGGCCTAGAATCACCCTGAAAACATGCCACAATAGGCACTGCATAACTGGAGAGCTGCTGGAAGAAAATACTACATTGTCCCTTCAGCAGAATATGAATATATGACTACAGGCTGAAAATTAAAATGTATATATACGAAAATCTGGAGCTATGATGATGCCAAGATTCAATATCTGGCCAATGTGATGGATTCCCAAGATAACCCAGAAAGGATTTTCCAAATATACAACTTTGGAAAATCACCCTCATAGGGTTTGATCCTTAATCTGCTGGGATTACATATCTGAAGCTAGATCTGACATATAGATGGCTGAAATATGGAACAATATCAGATCTAATCTTGAAGGGTTGATCCCTCCTTCAGATCTACAAGCTAGAGGCTCTAGATCTAGCTTCTCAATCCTCCAATGATGATCACAACTACTGCAATACAAATGCTCATAAAAACTGTGCTGTAAGGGAAAGAGAGGCTCTATGCCTGCTGAAAAATGCTACAATAAACTCCAGGCTGATGCAAATACTGATGGAAAGGTGAGGGAATGATCCCTCATAGGATTACTAGCTAAAATGCTAGCAACTTCTTTCCTCCTTTTGGATCTGCAAAATGGAAAGCATCATTCTTGAAGGGATTACTACTGCTAGGAGGTCAATAAATTTTGGCCTGATGCCAGATCTGAAATGAAGCTTTGGGAATGCTAATCTTTAAACCCAAGGTGATAGGAATAAACCTTCACCAGTTCTCCAGCGGAAATACTGAAGACAACCTCCACCTTCCAAACTGATCTTCATAAATATGCAATTTCTGAATATGAATGTTCTGCAGAAAGTAGGAAAATATAATTGACTGATATAGAATGAAGTACAACCCTCTTCCAAGAGATCACTCAATGAAAGAGAAGGGATTCTCGACAAGGAACACCCTGTGCTAAACAACACTTGCAATATTTGCTAAACAACCCAAGAAAGCAATTGAATGTCAGATGACAATTCCAGATCTAAACAGATCCTCAACATCAATAATCTCAGGCATGTCTTCATTCTTTCCTTCATCTTATTTATATAGTGTTTGAGCCTTCCCATGCCTTGGCCCTCATCTAAACTGCGTTGTGCATGTGGACAAGATCCTCCATGTTTGACTGCGCTGTCTATCCAAGTCATCCATCATGTCTAGGTGTAATGTACACCCTCTCCATCATGTGTGCATTAATTGCACAACTTCATCCATCACCTCATCGTGAATGCTCCATGATTTTCTGGTTGATCTCTTCCAAGATCTTAGTTGACTGTGTCAACCTCCATGATCTATCTCATTAATGAGACATGATCTCCAATTCCATTCACATTAGTAGTTTCTCAACTACCTCATTATGTAGATCTAGGTTTAATTAATCGACATTCACACAAAAAAAGTGGATATTTATTCATATTTAGGATTATAGGTCCCTCCACACTTTTATTTACTTAATTCATTAAGAAAGTTAAGAACTCTAATATTCCAAATATCAGGTGAAAATTTGGGAATATTACAGTCCTCCCCGACAAAATGTTTCTTTTCCTCAAGCAACTACAAAAGCAGATGCTACAGAAAACATCCTCCCTCCAAATGGAATCCTCATGTGGAAGGCCTTCCCATCTGTCACAATGTGTCATGCATGTCCAGATCCAAAGTTGCCCCTCTAGAATGTCTAGAATGGCTTCCAATTGAATAGTTAGATACCCATCCTCATCAATGAATCTCCAAGTGGAAACCATATGATGACCAAATTTCTTCTCTATACATGAGATACATAAGATAAAGTGGTTCATTCCCAAAATGGAAATTCCCAACTCATGAACTCTCTCTCCAACCCATGATACATATAATAGATTACATACATCAATTCCCTCATCATTAGCCATGTTGGTCATGTAGGAATCAAACATCACATCATCATAGTGAAAAACAAGAAGTAGAGACATATGGGAAAGCATGTACAATGTCAAACCATATTCTTCTAATAACAACCAATGCAAAAAAGCCTCTTGCTGCCATGCTAGATCATCATGAAAACAATTAAGAGAACCATACTCTCTCAAAAGAAGCCACTGCAACAATGCTGCTTGTTGCCATGCCAAATCATCAATGAGAATATGAGAGCCATACTCTCTCAAAAGAAGCCAACGCAACAATGCCTCTTGCTGCCATACCACATCATCTTTGTACCAAGTGTAGTGGCCATATTATCTCAAGAGAAGCCACCTTAACAAGGCATCTTGCTTCCCCATCACATCATCATCATCCCATGTACAATGACCATAATCTCCCAATAGAAGACAATGTTGTAAGGCCTCATGTTTCCATCCTCCAACAATATCATGAAATGTATGGGAAGAATTCAGCTCATACTCTCCCAATAGTAACCATAGAAACAAGGATTCTTGTTGCCTCCTTGCATTATCTGATGCAAGTCACGGAGCAACAATAAAGCAATAGACATGTGAGATGTCCCATCAAAATAATACAAACAAGTTCCTTTATGCCACATCATGTGAGAGTTATACTTTCTCCCAAACCCAAGTACATAGCTGAACATGAGATACATCCCAAACAAAGTTACATGTAAAGACATAAGACATATCCCAAACAAGAGTAAATACATGGACATAAGATATAACATGTGTTTTCGAAACTCTTCTCAACAACCAAAGTAACCATGCCTTCTTCTTATGCATTCTATCATTGAGGCATAAGGCATGAGACAAGAAAATATGAACCTTTGGGTAGTAACCATATTCACCCAAGAGAAAAAAATGCAACCATGTTTCTTGGTGGCCTGTGTCATAGATATTCAAGTGGTTTGGAAAACCCTTGCTCCATATTATCAACCATTCATCCCAATGTGGATGATGGATCTCATTCTGCAAATACTTGGTGTCCTCCCATTGTAAGACACCAACCTCCTCAAACTGATGAAGAACTTTGCACTCCATGAAATGTTGAATTGCACCTCTAGTGATATCTCTTAATGAGACCTTCTTCTCATCCATGGCCTTCCAAAACAAATGAGGCTTTGAATCTGCTACAGGTAGAATTCTCTCTTTGAGCTATGAGATGCTCATTGAGAAAGTGTAATCAAGAAAGGAGAAAATATTTCTCACCTCAAGATGTCTACCATTCATCATCTTATCCTCCATTGCTTCATGAGTGAAGCTACCTTCAGAAGGCTCCAAGAATAATGGGGCCTCTTCATTATCACTGCTACTAAGTGACAACGATGTAGATCTACAAGGTAATACATATACTGTCTCAAAGAAAGGTATAATACTAATCTCATAACCAGTCATTTTACATAGGATTATGCTCATCCCTTCTTCTAAAACTCTACACTTCAACTCAAGAGGTTTAATGTAGTCCATCCATGACAAATTGGGATAGATTTTCATCTCCTCCATGATTAGATCAAAGGTCCTCTGCGCTGTGATATGTTGCTGCTTTAAATCAGCATTTTGTTCTAGCCCTTGGTTATGCATTGGCCCTGATGGCATGTTCTGATAAGTTTCAATAAGATCTACTGGAACAATAGGTGATGAATTTGTATGCATACCTTGGATCAACTGATATGTGGGAACCTCTTGATAGAACACAAGAGTTCCTCTAACCAGGACAATGATGTCTCCAACTGCTGGTAAGAGAGATGGCTACTTTTGTACCAATGTACTAGCGCTGGAATATTCCTCCTCTTCCTCATGCATCTCCTAAATCATGCATGAGACTTTATGTGTCAAGAGATCAAGACTGTATTGCAAGGTTGCAAGTGTCTCTTCTCTATATGCAAGTACTTCTACAGCTGGTGGTGAATATAGTAACTTCTTGTCCAGAGTGACAAGAATGACATCCTCCTTTGTTTCCTTAGTAAATGTCTCTTTCTCACACATATCTGTCTTCTTCACATCAAACTTATTCCTCAACTTGTGAAAGAAATATTAATATTTAGTCACCTTTGCATGCTCCATGTCACTAAATCACCAATCATTGGCTTCACCATAAAGATGAAGTGTTGCAATCTCGACAACCTCTTTTTTAGCCACAGGATGTAGTATGAAAAATGTATCTAACTCTTTCCTCCAAGCCTTAACGTTGTTTGAGGAAGACCCATCAAATGTAGGAAAATAAAATCTATTGTGCCTCTTCCTTCTATTACTGCTATAGGATCTTCTTTCTTCCTTGAGTTCAAATAATTCTTGGAGAGTTAGAATCTCTTTGAAAGCTTTAGACTCTTCATTGTACTCTTCAAGATACAAGCTGAGAGTCTCATGAGTCTTAGGCTCTCTTCTCTCTTCATTTATATACCTCTCACATTCTCCAAAGAAAGTGGGCATAGTAGATCTATGATTCTCCGATTTTCTTTTCTGCTAATAGGAAGTGCTTGGACCTTCCTCTTCAAATCATCTTCTTGGATCCTTCCTTTGCCTTTCCTTCTCCATTTGATAGACCTAATTAGAGAGATCTTGCATGGATCTAAAGAGAGGAGTGGCAAAATTATCCTCCTTCATGATAGATCTCATCTATCTGCTTCTTCTTTTGATGCAAAAGATGAAGTGTCCACAAGCTGAGCCAAAGATCATGCTCTGATACTACTGTAATATCCCAAAAGGGAGAATGTAGTAATACTTAAACACAATATAAGAATGGAAAATAAGTGAACAATAAATATCAAGACAAAGTTAGAATATACAAAGAAGTTGAGCCATTTTATTATATAGGATAAGATTCAGTTACACAATGTACAAAATATCAGTAGATCTAGCCAAAGAGATGGCCTAGAATCACCTTGAAAATATGCCACAATAAGCACTACGTAACTGGAGAGCTACTGGAAGCAAATACGACACTGTCCCTTTAACAGAATATGAATATATGACTGCAAGCTTAAAAGGAAATGTAGATCTACATAAATCTGGAGCTCTGATGATGCTAAGATTCAAGATCTGACCAATGTGATGGATTCCTACGATAACCCAGAAAGGATTTTCCAGATCTACAAATTTGGAAAATCACCCTGATAGGGTTTGATCCTTAATCTACTGGGATTACAGATCTGAAGCTAGATTTGACATATAGATGGCTGAAATATGTCACAAGATCAGATCTACGCTTGAAGGGCTGATCCCTCCTTCAGATCTACAAGCTATAGGATCTAGATCTAGCTTCTCAATCCTCCAATGATGATCACAGCTGCTGCAACAAAACTACTCATAAAAAATGCGTAGTAAGGGAAAGAGAGGCTCTATGCATGCTGAAAAATGCTCCAATAAACCCCAGTATGATGGAAATATTGATGGAAAGGTGAGGGGATGATCCCTCACAGGATTACTAGCTGAAATGCTAGCAACTTCCTTCCTCTTTTTGGATCTACAAAATGGACAACGTAATTCCCTAAAGGGATCACTGCTGCTAGGAGGTCAATAACTTTTTCCCTAATTCCAGGTATGAAATGAAGCTCTGGGAATGCTGCTCTTTAAGCCCAAGGTGATAGGAATAAACCTTCACCAGTTCTCCAGCTGAAATACTAAAGAAAACCTCCACCTTCCAAAATTATCTTTAGAAATCTACAATTTTTGAATATGAATGTTCTGTAGAAAGTAGGAAAATATAATTGGCACCAATTCCTGATCTAGAATTAAATACAACCCTCTTCCAAGGGATCACTCAATGAAAGATAAGGGATTCCTGACCAGGAACACCCTGTGCTAAACAACACTTGAAATCTTTGCTAAACAACCCAAGAAAGAAATGGAATGTCAGATGACAATTCCATATCTAAATAGATCCTCAACATCAATAATATCAAGCATGTCTTCATTCTTGCATTCATCTTCTTTATATAATTTTTGAGCCTTCCCATTCCTTGGCCCTCATCTAAAATACACTGTGCATGTGGACGAGATCCTCCATGTTTGACAGCGTTGTCTATCTAAGTCATCCATCATGTCTAGGTGTAATGTACACCCTCTCCATCATGTGTGCATTAATTGCACAACTTCCTCCATCATCTCATCATGAATGCTCCATGATCTTCTGTTTGATCTCTTCCAAGATCTTAGTTGGCTGTATCAACCTCCATGATCTATCTCATTAATGAGACATGATCTCCAATTCCATTCACATTAGTAGTTGCTCAAATACCTTATTATGTAGATCAAGGTTTAATTAATCCACATTCACACACAATTTGGGGATATTTATTCATATTTAGGATTATGGGTCCCTCCACCCTTTTATTTACTTAATTCATTAAGGAAGTTAAGAACTCTAATATTCCAAATATCAGGTGAAAATTTGGGAATTTTACAAATATGAATAATTGGGACCCAAATTCCAAGTTGGGTGATATGCAATTAATGGCTCTAGCATCTCGGCTAACACATGAAGAAGAAAGAGAAATAAATATTAAAAGGGTCACGGTAAGAGAAGAAAGAGAACCTCTATAGATTATAGTATAACTAATAAGACCTAGGGCGAACATTAGTAATCATGAATTGATCTGAAATGATGATGTCCTGGCACCTAGATACATTGAGACATAAGGTCACGGAATTGCACACTTTGATGATATCTCCAGGTTTCTAGGAGAAAAGAGTTTGCAGGCATGCCAAAGAAGATGGAACAACTTAGACACTCATCCTACAATTGAGGGAATATCATTCTCCTGATATAATGAGAAATGAATTTGAAAGAGAACCCTTCTACAAACAAGCTATGTAGAAAATGAAGATACAGTGGATAGGCTTGAAGCTCAGCCCACCTTTGTTGTTGGGGTTGCATGAAGGGAGAGATTAGACAGAGGAACAAAAGGAGTGATTTAAGGCAGAAATGAATGCATGATTCCACTCACCAGACGACACTCTCTCTTTTCTATCTTGGGGTGTCAGAGAGGCCACCAAGGCCTTGAAAGACATTAACAAGGAGGAATGATTTTCTCATAGGATGAGAAACCATTTCAGTAGGGGGTGATGATGAGGCCCGTCATTAGGTATATTTTAAGGGGTTAAAAATGCCATACTTTAGATATTAAGTTACCTCTCTCACACATTTATTTACATTTTTTTGATATTATGCTTAATGAGAAGGGTTTATGATGTTTGTCATTTCTGGTTGTCTAATCTAAATTAATTGCAGGAAATGAGGCCATGTTTGAGATATTTTCCACCCAAGGGATCAGAGTAGAATCCAAGGAGATATTGTAGGAGGTTTTCCACCTCCTTAACTCTCTCAATTAGCCAAGATCAAATCAATATCTCTCCCAACACCGAGAAGGCAAAGGAAACCAAGAAAAGTGATAGTTATGAGGAGCCAAGCTCCACTCTTCTCGAGATCAAGGAGGACTTATTCCTACCTTTTAGGGAGTTTTCGGTAGCTACCCATTTGTATAAATCAGAATATTCAAGCAATCATTAGGATTTTAACTTTGTATTCAGCTAGGTAGCTCTTGATCTCTGATTTAGTGTTATTTTTTACAGTCATATGATGTACTAGACCTTTTAATGCAATAATAATGATAATATTCTTGTTCCATCACTGGTTTAATCATAGAGGGTTGATGATTTAATTGGGTTAGGGCGCAATCCATTGGCTAAGTCCCTCTTGTGTATTTATATTCTCTCTTTATGTTTCAACATTTTGTTTAGTCTCTTTACACTCTAGTAGCATAAAAAATCCATCAAAATTGTGCTTGTAACCTCCCTTCCTCACCTCTCTCATGGGAGCTTGAGGAGAAGGATATCCAACAATAAATCAAGAGTAGTTTGTTTATGATTTCTTGGAAAGTTAGATAGTGTGATTATCATGCTCATAATTTTCTTACTTTAAGTTGGGAGTTGAATTTGTGTTTAGATTAGCTTTCAACATAGGTTAAGTAGGGTTTTATATTCAACTCATATTTTCCACTTTTTAAGATGTTAATTTATCAATAATCAATTCATGAATTTGTTAAGTGATTTCAAGGTTTTATACAGCTGTAGGGAAAGGACCATTATCATCTCATTCATCCTTCTTCTCATCAACCTCCAAATCTGCCCCCAAAACTTTTTTTTGTGAAACCACCTTCACCGCCACCATGAGCAGCCTGCCAAGTGAAAAATATGCCTCCCAAGGGTTCCGAGTTTCACTAGAGGTGTTGACCATCCCTCCATCACCTTAGTCCACCTTATCTCACCTTTCTTTACCTTCCTTTCACATTTTCCATCCTTTAAACCCTCTCGACCTATTTCCTGTAGCACTTTAGGACATCCTATAGGAATTACAAGACATCCTATAGCAGTGATGTAGGTCACCTCTTCACTCAAATTTACATCCTTTTTTACTTTTGAACCTAGAGTAGGATTCATTTGACCCCCATATATGAATGGACATGGTTAGAAGATACCCTTATGCCACTCCAAAGCTCCTTCCTTATTTGCTACAAAAACGAAGTATGCATTAGTGTTTTATTTCAAAATTAGATTGAATTTAACATGCAAGTACAAGTTGAATGAAAAAATAGATAGGAGTTGATTTATGCTTTTATGAATCATGTGATGATAGAATAGTTTCTTTACTAAAAATTATTAGATGGCTAGATGAATGATTGCCCATAGCATAGTTTCCCTTTTCTGCAACTAGGTTAACTGTTTATGCTTTTATTTCACTCTCATTTTCAAGTCGAAGTTTTATAGACACTCTATTTGTCTTAGATTAGAAGATATTCCCTGCATTACATTTTCTAGCTCCACTTTAATTAAGTAGAAGGAGTGGCCTAGAAGGACTACTGTCCAAAAGACCTAGTTGACTGTGGCATGAGTAGAATCCATCCGGTGTGCATAAAGCACTATCACCTCTAAGTTTGGACAAAACCAGGGTTGATAAGTAAAGATGAGTAGCCTTTGGGAGTTGCAGCACTCTTAGTTCAATAAAATGTCTCACCAATAACCCAACATTTTTGCAACCAATTTTTGTTTCTCTTCTGAAGATAATATTTGTTCCAAAAAGTATTTAAGACTATCATGATCTGTATTTACCTTGAAGTGTCTTCCCATTAGGCAGGGTATCCATTTCTTTAGTGCATGTAATATTTGCAACATTTCCTTCTCGTAAATAGGTTTTTGTAAATACTTTCAATTGATTGGATGAATTTCAAAAGAAATGGGCCTTCCTTCTTGCATTAAAACAACACCAATTCCATTTCCTGAGGCATCACATTCCATAATAAATGTTTTTGTGAAGTGTGGCATAGCTAAGACCGACACTTGGCACATTTCCTCTTCAATATGTTCAAAGGCGTTAGTTGCTTTTGGTGTCGAATAAAATGCATCTTTCTTCAATAATGTTGTTAGAGGTGTTGTTATTATCCCATAATTCTTAACAAACTTGTGATAATACCCTATCAACCAAAGAAATCTGTGAATATTCTTTATGGTTGTAGGGATTTTCCATTCCTTGATGGATTTGATTTTTTTAGGGTCCACCTTAACACCTTCATGAGATACAATATGAACCAAATATTCCACCTCTTATACTCCAAAGAAACATTTGGAGATTTTTCATATAATTGTTTCTCCTCCAAGAGTTTGAGCACCCTCTTAACATGTTGAACATGATCCTTACAATACTTATTGTATATTAGTATATCATAAAAAAATACTAACACAAATTTTCTAAGGAATGGTTTGAAAGTGGAGTTCATCGAACCTTGAAATGTGGAAGGGGCATTGGTAAGGGCAAAAGGCATGACCAAAATTTCATAATGACCTTGATGAGTTTTGAATGCTTATTTTGGAATGTCTTCAGTCTTCATTCTAATTTGATGAAATAATGAATGAAGATCTAGCTTAGTGAAGTAAATTTCCCCATGTAATTCATCCAAAAATTCATTAATGACAGGAATGGGAAATTTATATTTAATAGTAATATTTTTAAGCTCCCTATAATCCAGATACATGCACCATGATCCATCCTTCTTGTGCACCAATACTATTGGAGCAGAGAAATAGCATTTACTAGGTTGAATTATACCGACCTCTAGCATTTATGTAGCCATGCGTTCAATTTCACTCTTTTGGGCATAGGGATATATGTAAGGCTTTATGTTTGGAGGAACACTTCCTAGAATAAAATGAATAGCATGATCATGATGATGAATAGGTGGGAGGCCTTTGGGAGTATCAGATACCTTGGAATGATTTTCCAAGACTTTTTGGAGATCTAGAGAAATATATGATTTCGATGCTTGAACCTGTAGTGAGCATAATTGTGCAATTATGCCTCATTTTTATTTCTTAAGAATCTTAGTCATGCAATTAGAGATGATTGGCTTTCCAGGTTTTCCTCCCATAACCCTTAATTCAACTTCCTTTCCTTCCCAAACAACTTTTAAGAAAAGTGCTCAAAGATTAAAAGCTATCGTCCCCAACAATTGTAACCATTAGACTTGTAGTACAACATCAACACCACCCATTGGAATGGAAAGAATTGGAATATTCAATACATACTCCCCCATTGTTATATTGATATTATGACACTTTCCAGAGAAATTTATAGTTCCTCCATTTGCAATGATCACTTGACACTTTGGTGCTAGATATAGGAAGCAGTTCAATTCGTTGTCGATCTTACAATGAATAAAATTATGGGTATGTTGAAGGATCGAAAATATCTGCCTCAACATCAGGGATAACCACCTGGTCAGGAACTTAAGATAACTCATTTTCCGTTTGGAATGGTGGCTTTGACTAGGGATAATGGGACCAGTTTCCCTTTCAAAATATACAAGTGTGTGGGTATGAAGTATAAGAGTAGCGATGTGGATACACTAAATGTAAATAAATAATAAAATAAACTTAAGTATGTATATACCGGGACAAGCTCTTTCTTTATATGTGATTTTTAAATATTTCATCAAATACAAGAGAATATAGATTATCAAGTACTCATGAAGTAAAAACTAATAAGAATAATTAATTTAATTAAATAGTTGATTAAATTAATTGATTAAAACATATCACATAAAATATTTCTTTGTTTCTCATATATCTTGAAATATAACAATCTCACACATCAATAGTGAATAAATGCTTGATTGTATGTAAGAAAACATATAATGAAAAACAATTTAAAATGACTATTAATCACATTTAAGCACAACCGTAATATAGAGATACCAGTACCCAATATATTAACACTCTACTCATGAGAAAAATAGGTTCAAATTTTCTATTCAAAAGTATTGAGAGTTAGAGTAGTGCAAAATTTCCAAATCTTTCCTTACAAAAAATCAGAACCCCTTCTTCATTAACTTGAAGGGGATTTTATATTTGCAAAATGAACTAGAATAAAAGTAAATACACAAAATGTTGAGGTGGTTTAAACAAACCAGCCTTAAATCCTTAAGAACGAGAAGTTGAGTGTTCTTCCGTTTTCTATTATAGTTCACATATATCCAACATTGGCTTTAATTCAGGAGTATGGGAAGGCTTGATGCACATTTGTCCCGTGACAACAACATCTGAGAGCTAGAATAAGATGTGTAGTAGAATTGGCAAGACATCTCAACATGATCCATTGGCTATGAGGTTTTATCAAGTATTTCCAATGAATTTCGAGATTTACCTTTGATAACTTTTTTATGTTATCAATTTTCTTCTTGGACCAATCCTGCCAAGACTTCATTAAAATTTTGATATCAGGTAAGGCTCCTTCTGGGAATTCTTGAATAAAATTGGAATTTAAAAGATTCTCACTAATAGATTTAGTCATTAGGGGAATTTTGAGGTCTAAAATGGGCCTCAGAAAAATGTACAACCAAAATAAAATTTATAAGAACTAATAGAATTCAAGATGATGATGTCAACCATGGGGGGTGACTTACCATTTTTTAAGTAAAAGGGTAAAAAGATTAAAAAATAATAAAATAATAAAACTACTTTTTCAACACGTATTTTCAACTTATCTCTCAAATTTTTTACTCAAATTTCGAGCAGGAGTACTCGTTGGATGCAAAATTTAATTCCTCATCCAAGGAGCACCCAGGTTGCATATTTTTGATGTACCATGCTACACGAAAAATGAGAAATACATGAAAAAATGATATTGCAATAATGTTTTTCATGTATTTCTCATTTTTCGTGTAGCATGGTCCATAGAAAGCATGCAACATGGGTACTCTTTGGATGAGGAATTAAATTTTTCATCCAAAAAGTACCCCTACTCAAAATTTGAGTAAAAACTTTGGGAGATAAGTTGAAAATACGAGTTGAAAAGTACTTTTTTCTTTTTTCCCTCTAAAATCTGATGATGTAATCAAATCTTATTTTATTATTTCCACTATTATTTTATAATTTCCTTATGAGGCCCATTTTAGACCTCAAAATTCCCCTAATGGAGGTCATTTTCAATGTTCTTGGCACTAAATATGACCATCTCTGCTTGTTTAAGCTTCATATCCTAGTCCCTAAAGAGGATTTCCTTCTGCGACTCTTGTATTCTTGGGAGTTTGGCTAATCTCCAATTTGTGATGTCCTGCCAAGTAATATAATCAGAAATTTTATCTTCAATATCATCAAATTATGTCCTCATATCTGAAAACTGATTCATTAGTGAATCACTTGATTGGCACATATCATTAATTATTGTGAGCTTCTGGAAAAATATTCCTTGTTGCTGAGCAAGTAGAATAATGAATTATCCTGATTTTTTCTTGAATTATTCAATTTGTATTGTATTTCATTTGATCGATCCTGTGTTGTAGTTCATGTATCTTATAGTGTTTATTTCTCTTATCAACTTGATATTGAAGCTTCAAGTCATGAAATCTATTTTCTAGCTCTGCTACATTAGGGGAATTTTGAGGTCTAAAATGGGTCTCCTAAGGAAATTATAAAATAATAGTGGAAATAATAAAACAAGATTTGATTCCATCATCATATTTTTGAGGGAAAAAAGAAAAAACTATTTTTTCAACTCATATTTTCAACTTATATCCCTATGGGTTTACTCAAATGTCGAGCAGAAATACTCGTTGGATGCAAAATTTGATTCCTCATCCAAGGAGTACCCATGTTGCATACTTTTGATGGACCTTGCTACATGAAATATGAGAAATACATGAAAAACGTGATTGCAATAACGTTTTTCATGTATTTCTCATTTTTCGTGTAGCAGGGCTCGTCGAAAGTATGCAACATGGGTACTCCTTGGAAGAGGAATTGAATTTTGTATCTAACGAGTACTCCTGCTCGAAATTTGAGTAAAACCTTAGAGAGATAAGTTGAAAATATGAGTTGAGAAAGTAATTTTATTATTTTTTATTATTTTTATTTTTTTACTCCAAAAATGGTGAATCCTCCCCCATGGTTGACATCATCATATTGAATCCCATTAGTTCTTATAAAATGTATATTGGTTGTACATTTTTCTTAGGAGGTCCATTTCAGAGTCAATGTTTTGTTTCTCACTCTGCAGTCTTTGGTCTAACTATAAGATTATATCATCTTTAAATTTAATCATTTGTTTCACCTCTGCGGCTTTATCAATTGTGGTTGTGGCATATGCCCCTGCAAACTGCGACAGCCTAGTGAGATCTTCAGAGGGATATTTTTGGGGATATTTCCAAACAATATCAAGAGATGCATTATGCGGGACTAAAGCTTGGGATTGTTCTACCCTTTCCCTTTCTCTTTTTCTACTCATGACAACTCTATGTTTGGGACTGTAAAATACATCGAGAGGGGGTATCTCTTCAATTTTTAGAACAAATTCAGAAGTTGGTAATGCGAATGATTTCTAAATCATTAGTATTGATTTCTTTGTCATAAGCCCCAATAGTGAGCGAGGTATTCCCAGTAGTTGCAGGAGTATGCGTTATTTCATTATGAAGTGGATTTTTTACCTCATGGGATCCTATATTCTCGATGGTCTGATCAAAATGATTCCATATTTTATCTAGCTCACTGGCCAATTGTGATGCTTTTGCTTTATAGGTTGATGATGAGACTTTTTATTTTACCTGTGTTGTATCGCATTATTTTGATGATACCATGAATGCTTTGTCTTGCTGAGAATTTGGTTGATGAATCCTCAATGATTCCAAAGGCAAGTTTTATAACCTTTTATTTCTATAATATCTGAACTTATTTAATTCTTTTGGACTCAATCCGGCAGCTATTAACCTTTCCACTTGCAAATAAGTCTAGGGCAATTCAAATAAATCATCAAAAATGTCAGGTTCATGCGTGAACTGCCTTACTTTGACCTGCGCGGTGTAATTATTTGTTGTGTCATTTGGATCATACTATCTTCTTGGGAGAGTGGGAAAATTTAAGCATTGGATTTGGTCAATTTCAAGCACAATGTGATTGAAATTTTCCAAGGCATAAACTCCACATTGAATAGGAAAATGTGGCCAAATAGATTTCTTATCTTCTTTTAGGGATTTGGTTAGGCCATTTTCGACAATCTCGTAAGAAATCTTTTGGGCTAAAATATTATCAAGGACATAGACTGGAAGAACATGTTGGTTGCTAAACTACCGAAAACCTGAACATAGGTAAAATAATATTCCCCAAACCATTTTCCTATAGTTGTAAAATCATCATTGGCTTCATTGGAATGTCTGGGGGATTTTTCATTAAAACATCTTGGAATATCAGCAGCATAACCCCATGGAAGATTTTATAGAAACGTGGTTGGAAATTGGACTCCTAGAGTATATCATGGTAAATGTGAATATGATTGGGATATTCTAGGGTCAATTCTCATCCCATGGATGGGAAATCAAAAGTGAAGCAGATAGCATCCATAATGTATGCACTCATGTAGAAAGGGGGCACAATTTTAGTAGAAAAATTGTGTTTACTTCTATAAGCAAGAAGTTGGGTGGTTATATTATTGGATAAAATAGTTGCCCAAAACATTATATAAGCATATGAAATAGAATCAATCAAAGGTACCCATTCAACTGATAATTTTTGGGTATTGGGAGATCCATATAATCTACACATCATAGCAGCAATGTAACAATATGGGCCAACAAGGGAGGTAATAGAATACATACACTTGTCGTCATGCTTGTGCTTATTAGGGTCTCTTCTCCACTATCTAATTGGTTCTAAATAGACTTCATTTTATGTTGCAAATTTTTGAACAAACCGTTTTTCATATATCTTCTGTGGTTCCGGCAAGTGGTACATTTTCCTCAATTCTTCACTCAAGAATGACCCGATTACTATTTTCTTTGAGGTTAGAAAATTTCTCTCCAAGATATTTAGGTTACCAATGATCCATTTTTCCATGTATATGTAAGGAATAATATTTGGTTGAGCATTAATTTGATGTAGTGGGAATTGGCGACATCGTTCCAACTAGTTTTAGAAGTAGATGTAAAGTCATCTGTCATGGCTTGTTTTTCCATGATTTTAGGTTCTTCCTCTTAAATTTTTTTATACATATCCTCCTAAGAGGAGGTTTGACATCTGTTGTGGATGTAGTATCTCAGAATAGTGGAAGCATCTCAGTTACTTCTGAAGTAGGCGGAGCCAGCCACAGTTGCACTATGGGCTTCTTGTTCTTCCTAGTGGCCTTATACATTTTTCTTGAATTATGTTTGTAAGGACTAGCCTGTGAGGAAAAATATAGAGAACGAGTAGAAAAAATATAATAAAGATAAATTGCTTATGGAAATGGTAAACATGATAAAAATCCATGCCCTTATGAATGAAATATTTGACCAATAAATTGCAGTGACTGAATCAATTGTGACTTTAACAAGAGTGAATTCATTACACTTGGACATTAATGGATAAGCGTGACTTCACATGGCTTTTTTCTAGGTCAAAATCTATTTTAGGTTTCGATTCGCAAGTTTCTTTTGGTCACACAAATTTAAACTTGCGATATCAATCTTTTCCGATATGTACATAACAATCACATTTCTAAAGGCGGGAAGGATTTTTTGGAGGCATTTATATCAGGGTTTCATATCGGGGATTCTTAAAAGGAACTTCCATTTGAATAATGTGATAAGAGTGATGGGATAAAGTGATGTGACAAGGGGATGAAATAAAGTGATGTGATGAAGGGATGCGATATCATGTGTTCGAAATCGGGAGAGAGGATTTATATGGTGAGTGGAGATATTGTTGATTGTAATTTTTTCGATATAAAATTGTGATACATTACATGGCATAGCGGTGGGGCCATCCTTGAGTATTATATGCGCAGAATCTTGTTTCACCTTATTTAAGGAATTTAGACCTTTCCCATATTACTTAATCGGGGAATTCTAATTAGGGTTTTATTTTGTAGGGGCGGTTCTTAACAAAGTTGTGATATTTTATTGCAATAAGAAACCTTTTAAGAGATTTTTTTCACCTTTTGATATATTGCTTCAACATCAAGTCCCGAAAGGTTTTTTTCTCGCTAAAATCAATAAAAACTAAAAATGTCTTATTTTATTAACTAAAAAGGATTTCAACTAAAATTCTAAAGGGTCCCCATTATTTATTAAATCTATTTTTTACCATATGGGGGGGTTGTTGAGTACTACAACACGGTACTACCCAATCAATCAACACTATTACCTTTTTATTCTTGATAAATCCTTTTAATTTGAGAGTTTGAGGAGTGGTAATTCATACTAACGCATTACAAGATATGGTCAAATTCATTTCGTATTTCACAGTGGTTGGTTCGTGGAGTATATCCTCCTCTTTTGATTTTTCTTGTTCCTTTTCTACCTCCTCTTCACAATCAATGTAAAATAATTTCTTCTCAACACACTTATGACCTTTAGTGTATTTTCTATAAAAAAATATAACAAAGACATTTTTCTCTTTTTTCCTCCAATCGTTGTGGTGTGAACCTTGTAGGTTGTGGAAGGCTAGGAGAAGCAACACTTCCATATTTGTAGTTACGAGTGGTAGAGTTCATTGTTTCCATAGTTTTTCTTTTAAATTTTCTTGCCACACTGAATGCCTTCCCCAATGAATCAGGTTCCGAAAGGTGAACCTCAAGTTGGATGTTATCCTTTAAATTTCCTATGAAGAGATGAATCTTACATTCCTCTCGAATAGCAATTACCCTGATATTCAATTTTTGGAAGTCCTCAATATGCTCCTCCATTGAACCCTTTTGTTTGAGATTTATCAATTGTCTAAAGAATGTGTTTCTCTTTGTATCCTCATAATGTGTTATCATTTCCTCTGGAAAGATACCATACAAACTGATTGGGTTCTAAATATAAATATGCAATGTGTACCTTTTGTGCATGTTGTACATCATAGAGATAAAAATATTGCTCCATCTGTAGTATCCATGTTACATGATTCTTTCCTTCAAACTTCCTCATATCGATCTTCAAAATGTGGTTGGTCTTCAATCCATAGTTAAAGTCTCTAAAATCATGATTAACATTCCTTTTTTTCTCATTATGAGCTTCAGGGAATACCTTTTCTCCACTAGGATGCATTTCTTGTAGGGATTTTGTCAAACCTTTTTTCAAAACTTCAATGTATGATTTTAAAACATTCTTCAAACCATCCATATTAGCTTACATGTATGATTTTAATACACCATTCAAACCTTCCATGTATGCTTTTAGTTCATCTTTGGTTCCTCTTTATGAGAGAAAAAGTTGTTGCACTTGGTCCCGTAATTTTGATATATCATGTTACAATTCTTTCTCTTCATGTGTTAAAACAGAGCTTTATGTGGGCTTAATGGGTGTAGAATTATTTTGTTTGGGAGGAATTTTAGAAACAAAAACTGATATCTATGCTTCAATATGCCCTCATAATTACTTCAAACTAAATTTTCAAACAAAAGTTATGCAAGTTTTTTTCTTAATACACACACCTTTCTTGCTTTTAGGAGTTCAATATTGAAAAAATTGTATCTATGTAATTTTAGATCTCCAAGGTCTGAAATTTCATCCTATGGTAGCCCTATGAGTCTTATTTCCAATGCCACAAGTCAGATCGAGATTTAATTTTTCAAATTAAATTTATGCCCAATCTCCCACGATGACCTGATTATGGAATTGTTCAGTAGAGAGAACTTGTATGGCATGCCATGTGTCACTATTTCTACCTTCGGCCCTGAAAATTCTACATGAACAAATAATGTTCGTGCACTTTTAGAAGCTTTTTATGAAATTCAAATCTGATTCTCATATAGAACGTTATGACGATTTTCCCTAGGTCACCTGTTTGAAAATGATTTTTGGAGCATGCTAAAACCCTAAATTATTTGGCCCATATCTCAGAAAAAACCCTAACTTCACCAGAGGTGGGCATTAGTTTGGTTTATTATGACCAAAGGAAATTGGAAAATGCAATGAAAAAGGCTTTGGAAAGGCAAGAGGCATTAATTCCCATTTTATTTATGAAAATAATGGAAATTATGAGAAAAAGGAACGCGAAAGGTCACAGATTATGTGTGAGGAGGAAAATGAAGGAAAATAATGGAAAATGAAAAAATTAGAGGCCTCATTGATAAAAAGGCTTATGAGGATCAATTCACAACCTTTTGCTATTTTTAGCTTAGCTATCCCTCTATTATATCTCTCACATACTCCTGAAAAATTAGAGCATTCTTAGATCACTCTAGCATTGGAGAAAGAAAAGAAAAGGAAGGACAAAGAAGGAAAAGGAAAGAAAAGATCAAGCAAGGAATAGTTGGATCAAACTTCTATAGCGGGATTACTTGCATGTATAAAGTTTCATGTGTGATTTCCTTACTATTTTTTGCATGCATGGTACATGCATGTGTGTATTTGGTTCTCTTGTTGTCATTCGCATGGTTTTTTCCAGGTGTGATAGTGGTTTTCATCCTTACCATGCAATTTTCGGATAGCCATGATGTGATATCATTCTTTTCCTTGGTTAAGGTGGATTTCCAGATGGTTCTGAAAATGAGTGGGGTGGTATCAAGGCCTAGGAATCCCATGACCGATAATGGAAGGATACATTGTAAATAATGGTTGTGGATACCATTGTTAGGGCCTGGGAATCCCGTGAGTGATAATGGCGGGATACACGATAAATCCAAGAGGGTGGAGGTGAAAAAATTCCTCATATTTTAGGTGGATATATCGGTAGGCATCCATGCTTGTTAGGGCCTAGTGATCCATTGATCGGCATATGGTGGGATTGTGGTAAAGACCGTACTGTATGTTTGTTGTTTGGCATAGGAATCCCTTGGAGGGATACATGGTAAAGCCAGGATGCATAGATGAGGGTTTTGGTCCTAGGAATCTCTTGACCAGTAATGGAGGGATAGACGATAAAGCCTAAATAATCCCTGGATGGTTTTGTTGTGATTCCCTCATTCATGCTTGTAATATTGCACAGGGGTGATTGGCTAAAAGAAATATTTTGTTCTATCCAATCTATGGTTAGGTGGTACGTGGAAGTCGCTAAGATGGTTACATTTTTCATATGTTAATAAAAGTTATTTTCATCTTGTGTATTATGCGTAAATGTGTTTGTTATTATGTGATTATAATGGTTATTTTATTATTGTTGATGTGTTGGTTATATGTTGGTTATAAGCATGGTTTTATGACATAATTTAGCTACGGCTCTCATACTTTTTTTATTAGTAAATGAAATTTTAATGAATGTATGACCTAATAGATGATATCTCAACTATTATGAGAGGGCATCAAACCTTCTTGATGATTCTTAGATAATTATGAAGTCCCTATACTCAGATTTGTTTATATGACCTACAGACTACATGTTTACAATGTGTTTGATGGAATGTATGTCATGGCTAGGCCTTGTTAGGTTAGGTCTATGTTAAAGTTATTATTTATCATTTCTGAGAGTTTCATCAAGTTCGTGGTAGAGACCTGAGACCTAGCCTTGAAAAGGTGGCTCAGAATCTGGGGTTGCTGGCAAAAAACTATCTAGAAAAGTTTGTAGTTACATGGATGCCATTGTTATACATGCGACTTGAGGGTTTCATCTCCATGGAGGGATTGTCATGGGTGCGACTAGGGGTCAAGTTCAGTAAGAAAGTAGGTTAAATCATGGTTTTGACAACTGGATTGGTTGGTTATCCCCTGGGGGTCTTGTAGCTTCCGAGGAAGGCTAGTTTGGTTTTGGTTGGTCGATTGCACTTCCTTAACTATACTTGGAGAGTTGAATCATATCATAGTAACTCTTCATCACATTTTCATCCCGGTGGACCAGTTATCTTGGGTAAATGTGGGAGGAGCATGTTACAGAATCAGAACGGTTGATTGCACCTAATGTAGAAATTAGGGATTTTCGTTGGGTTGGACAAGTTTGTAAGACCTCCAGTGGTGACATAGCTGAAGGATATTGTTCTAAATCATCAATGATATTATATCTTGTGGCTTCTTTTGAGTTATGAGCATTGTGATTGTAAATTTTTCAATATAAAATTGTGATACATGACGTGGCATAGCGGTGGGGCTGTCCATGAGTATTATATGCGTAGAATCACTTTTCACCTTATTTAAGGAATTTAGACCTTCAACATATTACATAATTTGGGAATTCTAATCAGCGTTTTCTCTTGGATGGGTGTTTCATAGCAAATTTGTGATTTGTGATTGCGATAAGAAGCCTTTCAAGAGAATTTTTTCATCCTTTGAGTCATTGCTTCAACATCAAGTGCTGATAGGTTTTTTTCTCGTTAAAATCAATAAAAGCTAAAAATGTCTTATTTTATTTACTAAAAAGGATTTCAACTAAAATTTTAAAAGGTCCCCATTATTTATTAAATCTAATTTTTACCATAGGGGGGGGGGGTTGTTGAGTACTACAACAGGGTACTACCCAAATCAATCAGCACTATTACCTTTTTCTTCTTGATAAATCATTTTATCTTGAGAGTTTGAGGAGTGGTAATTCCTACTAATGCATTACAAGATATGGTCAAATTCATTTCGTATTTCTGTGGGGTTGGTTCCTGGATTATATCCTCCTCTTTTTATTTTTATTTTTCCTTTTCTACCTCCTCTTCACAAACAATGTAAAATAATTTCTTCTCAACACACTTATGACCTTTAGTGTATTTTCTATAAAAGATATAACAAATCCATTTTTCTCTTTTTTCCAACAATTGTTGTGGTGTGAACATTGTAGGTTGTGGAAGGCTAGGAGCAACAACACTTCCATCTTTGTAATTATGAGTGGTAGACTTATTGCCATAATTTTTCTTTTAAATTTTCTTTCCATACTGAATGCCTTCTCCAATGAATCAAGTTTCCAAAGGCAAACCTCATGTTGGATGTTATCCTTTAAATTTCCTAAGAAGACATGAATCCTACGTTCCTCTGGAATATCAATTACCCTGATATTAAATTTTTGGAATTCCTCAAAATGCTCCTCCATTGAACCCTTTTTTTTCAGATTTATTAGTTGCCTAAAGAAGGTTTTTCTCTTTATATCCTCATAATGTGTTATCATTTCCTATGTAAAGATACCATAAAAACTGATTTGGTTCTAAATATAAAGATGCAATGCGTACCTTTTGTGTGTGTTGTACATCATAGAGATAAAATTATTGCTTCATATGTGGTATCCATGTTACATGATACTTTCCTTCAAAATTCCTCATATTGATATTTGGAATGTGGTTGGTCTTCAATCCAAAATTAGAGTCTCTTAAATCATGATTAACATTCCCTTTGTTCTCATCATGAGTTTGAGGGAATACCTTTTCTTTATTACGATGAAATTCTTGTAGGGATTTTGTCAAAAATTCTTTCAAACCTTCCATGTATGATTTTAAAACATTCTTCAGACCATGCATATTAAATTCCATGTATGATTTTAATACACCCTTAAAAACTTCCATGTATGCTTTTAGTTCATATTTGGTTTCTCTTTATGAGGGCAATTTTTTTTGCACTTGGTCCCGTAATTTTGATATATCATGTTACACTTCTTCCTCTTCATGTGTCAAAGTAGAGCTTTATGAGGGCTTAATGGGTGTAAAATGATTTTTTTGGGAGGAATTTTAGAAACAAAAACTAATATATATGCTTCAATATGCCCTCAGAATTATTTCAAACTAATTTTTCAAACAAAAGTTATGCAAGTTTTTTTATTTTATTTTTTAAATACACACACCTTTCTTTCTTTTAGGAGCTCAATATTGAAACAATTGTATCTCTGTAATTTTGGATCTCCAAGGTCTGAAACTTTAATCCTATGGTAGCCCTATGAGTCTTATTTCCAAATCCACAAGTCAGATCGAGATTGAATTTTTCAAGATAAATCTATGCCCAATCTCCCATGATGACCTGATTATGGAATTTCTCAATAGAGAGAACTTGTATGGAATGCCACGTGTCACTATTTCTACCTTCATCCCTAAAAATGATACACAAACAACCAATGTTCGTGCAATTTTAGAATATTTTTATGAATTCTAATATTATTCTTATAGAGAGCGTTATGTTTATTTTCCCTAGGTCACCTGTATGAAAATAAATTTTGGAGCATGAAAAAACCCTAAATTCTTTGGACCATATCTTAGAAAAAAACCCTAACTTCACCAAAGGTGCGCGTTAATTTGGTTTATTATGAACAAAGAAATTGGAAAATGCAATGGAAAAGGCTTTGGAAATGCAAGAAGCATTAATTGGATTTTATTTATGAAAATAATGGAAATTAGGAGAAAAAGGAAGGTGAAAGGTCACAGGTTGTAAGTGAGGAGGGAAATGATGGAAACTTGAATAAATTAGAGGCCTCGTTGGTAAAAATGCTTATGAGGATCAGTTCACAACCTTTTGTTATTTTTAGCTTGGATATCTCTATATTTTCTCTCTCACATACACTTGAAAACTTAGAGAATTCTTAGATAAGTCTAGCATTGGAGCAAGGAAAGAAAACGAAGGAGAAAGAAGGAAAAGGAAAGTAAAGATCAAGCAAGGAAGAGTTCGATTAAAATTCTATAGGAGAAATACTTGCATATATAAAGTTACATGTGTGATTTCCTTACTATTTTTTGCATTCATGGTACATGCATGTGTGTATTTGGTTCTCTTGTTGTCATTCACATGGGTTTTTCCGGGTGTGATAGTTGTTTTCATCCTTGCCATACAATTTTTGGGTAGCCATGGTGTGATATGGTTCTTTTACTTGGTTAAGTTGGATTTTAGGATGGCTCTGAAAATGCATGGGGTGGTATCAAGCCCTAGGAATCCCTTGACCGATAATGGCGGGTTACACTGTAAATATTAGTTGTGGATACCATTATTAGGGCCTGCGAATCCCTTTACTGATAATGGCGGGATACACGATAAATCCTAGAGGGTGGAGATGGAAAAATTCCTCACATTTTCAGTGGAGATATCTGTAGGAATCCATGCCTATTAGGGCCTACTGATCCATTGATTGGTATATGGAGGGATTGGGGTAAAGATCGTATTGTATGTTTATTATTTATCCTAGGAATCCCTTGGGGGGATACACGGTAAATCCAGGAATCCTTGGACTAGGAAATTAAAATTACATCCAGGACGAGGGCTATTTTTAGTAAATTGACAAGTTAACTAAGAGTTAGCTAAGTTTGCAATAGTTACAACTACTTAAATGAACTCATACTGACTCTATTATAGACTACAACTCATATAATTGACTTTCACTAAAGATAACACCTCTAGATAGCTAGATGTGAGCCACCAAATTGCACACAACTCTACTTCTAGCCCTCAAACTCAAATTGACTAACTTAACTGAGTGATTTGGCCATGTCACTTCTACTAACTTCCTGCCAACTCATCCTACTCAAGTGGAGAATCAAATTTCTTCATCTGAATAAGGCACAATTCAAATGAATCCTTTTCTTGCTACAGTTTAACAGTGTGCAATTCCATGCACCATCCATCATTGATTTCTCACAATAACATGGATCCAATCTGAATATGAAGAAACATTAACAAATTTGGTATTTTTAATAAGAAATTTGGTGATTTTTCCCTTTTTTCCAAGGTCACCTTCAAACTGACTGATCTTCTCATCCAAGAAAAGTTTGAACAAGTGTGATATAGCATTGTAAAGGTCTCAGAGATGACTATCCGACCAACTTAATGGTGTTTGAGCCACTTTGTCATCATTTGATGTGATATTTCCAAGTCATCAAACTATCATACTCAAGAATGTTTTTCCTTTGACCTATAATTTAACATCAATAACACTACTTTTCATCAAAGAAAACACTGTTAACAATAGTATCCCCCTTTTTCATTGATAGAAACACTACCCTACATTGATGGTCATTGATGGAATTAGACTAAATTTACCATGCCAAGTTGTTGATCCAATGTCTACTTTTTTCTTCTTCTTAATGAAAGAAAATCCCCCTATATCCTATCAAGATGTTATTTTATATTATAAATTAATTGAAATCCCACTATCGAGGTGCTAGTACACAATCTTCTCTCTTTCAATGTTTTATTTATATTCCCCTTTCACATCAATGGAAAAGGGACATACTAAATATTGTTTCTTATTACTGGGCCAATGTTACATAAATTTTCATGTATCTTCCTATGGAATTGTTACTTTTATGAATGGATAGAGAAATTGGAGTTTGTTTCTTTCTAAGCTGAGAAACTAGACGTTTGCCTAGAAGAAAGCCCTTCCACTAGTGCTATTATTTTCATCAAAAATTTTATCCCAATCTAATTATATATTGGATTTTATTTTAAAACATATTATATATGTATACCATAAGCCATAATCCATATTTCCCTACAAATATATGAATATTCTTTTAACTACATTCACATGCAACTCCTTTTGACATGATTGAAATATACCCACCAGTCCTACTGCTTGGAATGTCTGGTATTCATGTTGTTAAGTAAAGCGGGCTACAGATCATAGAAATATACATGGTTTGGCTTACTTCTAGGGACTCATAATCTTTGCTAAGTTTTTAAACTGTAACCATCAAAGTGCAAATAAACAAAATTTTGGATACCAAAATTTTTCAATATTTCCTTAAGTTGCTTGGTCTGAGATATGGAAATTCCTTTTTTCGGATTAATTAACCTATAAGCCAAGAAATAAGGATAATTCCCCTATAATAGACATCTCAAATTCATTCTACATACTGGCTGCAAAACTCTTGCACATAGAATCATCATCACTACAAAATATAATTTCCTATACATAAACAACAATAATCAACATGTTATCTTTTTCAATCTTAATATAAAGATTGATATTTGTGTTACCTCTTTTAAAACTCTAATGTTGAATATATTTATAAAATCTAGAATACCATGCCTTGCATGCTTGTTTGAAGCCATACAATGTTTTCTCTAGTCTACATATGTAATATTTTCCTTCTAATAGTTTAAATTCTTCTAAGTGTTGTTGAAAGGAATAATCAACCAAGTGCCAACAAGAGGGGAAAGGCCAATCCAAGGTTCTTTAAACTAACACAAGCTATTTGGTATGGTTGTCCCTAGCGGGTTTAATGGTTTGAAGAATGTTGTAGATGGACTGAAAAAAATTGAGAGCACTAAAAAGTTCTCTTGGTGTAGAGTAAAAATGGTCAACACTGCCCTAACTTGTTGATTGTGTACTCTTGTGGCCCCCTATATACAAAGAAAACAACAAGTGGGAGAATTTTAGATATTTTTTATATTCTTTGTGTTGAAAATAGTAACTAGGTTTGGTCTTCATTATGATGTAATTGTAATCATGACATTTTATATTTTTATAAAGAAAGGAAGAGAAAGAAAAAAATATATATATACATTATTTTTGCAGTATGGGTTTCATACTCAAGTTTGAGTCAAAAGCACGTTATTCCTGATTTTAGGTCTTCCAGGTCTTTCTAGGCCTTTCTAGGATAAGAAATAATATTGGTTGTGTGTCATAGTCCCATTTGGCCTCATTGTAATGAAGAAAAATATTTATTTTATCAAGAAAACTGCATAGATAAGCCCAAGACCAATTCATCCTAAGAGCAAGATCAATTCAACCTAAAGGGGGGTTATTTAGCACTCAAGAAAGGCTGTAAATACAAGGGATCTTGAGCTCATTTGGACACACATCTCAAGAAATTTCGATCTACAATAGCGAAGAAGAAGAAGAAGAGAAGAAGTTAAAAAATTTGTCAAGGATTTTTTTCTCTTATCTCACTAGGATTTATGAAGCTACCAGTTGGAGGAGGACGGAATTTTGTAGAAGTTGCAAGAGGACGAAATTTTGTAGTAGTTACAGGGGGTTGAAATTGTAGGGCCAAAATTTTGTTGCAGCGGTCGAAGTTGTAGTAGTAGTGTAGCACTATCGAAATTCTTAAAGCTATCTCAACGAAGATCTTTGAGTGGGCTTGGATGGTCTATTGGCTTTGGTCTTTAGGTCTTGGAAGTCTCTTTTGAAAGTAGATTCTAAAGAAGAAGAGAAGCATCTTCTAGATTTTCTCCTTGGAGGGGTTTTTCCCTCGCTCGGAGCATATATCTTGTGTACTTTGTCTCTTTGTGATCTTCATTTTTTTGGTAACTACTTGATGAACATATCTAAATAAGTAATAAAGAACCTAATAACATCACAAGTACTTATCATGATAAGGAAAATAAGTTCTAATCTACAAGTCTCCATATTTTCCAACACTTTGCACAACTTCGATGCACCACAAATAAATGGGGGTCCCATGGAGGTATGTAAGGGGTGGGTTCCACCATACATAGGGTTTGGGACAATGGCCCAACACAATTTTTTTTTGGGTAGTGTTTTGCATCCATTTTTAGCAATTTTCCACCGACAGTTTTGCTAAAAGAAATTTTGTGGTGCATGGTGTTTTTTCCCATGGCTCTTTAGTTTCAGTTATGGAAGTATGGTTGTATTGAAAATTCATATGTCATGGGATGTATATTGCATTGAAATACTACACAAAAGATATAAAGGAAAAGAAAAATTGATTCTCTCGATTTTGGGTTTCCATGATAAAATATTTGTGTAATATTTGTGTGTTTTTCATTGAACCTTTTATGTTTTTCTTAAGAGTCTCTTTACAGTGATTAATTGTACAAAGTTAAAACCCACATGAATGAGCTTTTTCTAGCCAACCATAGGCTCAACTAAACTTCAATCTTTCCATAGTTTGCTACCCCTAGCCAAGAGATGATACCATAAAGGGGACTTATAAGACTTGAGAATTTATCTAAGTGAGGGAAACTCCCTTTCACATACATAAGATATATAGAGAACTCCTTTTCCATAGTAAACCTGAGGACTCCATAATCTCCAAATTCCTCTTATTTGGCTTGCAAAGAAAATGAGGATATTTTTTCACTACTTCATAGTTCATTAGTGATTTCATCACCTTGCTTCTCATGCTTTCCTAGTACACATCAAATCATGAACCCCTCAACTCAGCTAGGCTCTAGAGCTCCTTCATAGTAAATTAATAAGAAAATACCTAGAACACACTAGAAATAATCCAACTTATGAAATGACACTTTTGTACATATAATTGGGTAACCAAATCAAGTTCTAATTGCTCATAATGCCACCATCGATATTCCACTCAGAAATAGTGGCTCTAATTGTGAATTCACTTCTCTAGACAATCATGTGTTCCCCCTACTCCCTCTCTATGGTTGAATGAATAAATGATTGTCCGCCAAGCTTTTTCCTATCCACCCACACCGTTCATTGGCCAGCTCTTGAAATTTGAGAAGGATACTAGCCCATACTACCCATTGGTAACAACTCTTCAACCACCACCCAAACCCATAAGTGTGGGAGTAGATTGCTTCAGCGACCAAGTTCTTCAATAGATAGAAGGGAAAAGGCAAAGAAGCATTTGCAGATTCAAAATTTGGCACAAAGATTTGGTGTTACCGGGCAAGGTTAATTTGCACTAATGATTCATAGTGTGTTTGAATTCTTTTGATTCGAGTGTAAATAATTGCATACATATTGTTTCTAAATTATCCATTCCCACTAATGATTCATAATGTGTTTGAATTCTTTTGATTCTAGTGTAAATAATTACATAAATATTGTTTCTAAATGATCCCTAACTAAAACACGTAAATGTTAACAAATTATTATAATAACTATACATAAATATATACTTAAACATAGACATAAATATAGCCAATCCCAAAACAATTAATTATAATAATAATGAAAATCAAAATAACATTATTTATAACAATATAATTTTTGCATTTTCAAAAATATATGTATAATCTAAATCTCAATATTTTTATTTTACTTTTTCTATATATATATATTATTTCATCAAAATACTTTTTAATAACTTTATATATATATATTTTTAATTAAATTTAAGAAAACCAAAAAATAATTGTCATTAAAAAGATTTCCCAATATTAAATCCACTTTTATGAATTTAAATCCAAAAAATACAAAACGCCCTTCCATTGAAATCCAGACCTTCCATGTGTGCCATTACGTTTTTTATTTTACTCCGTCAGACCCACCGTTTGTGAGAATTGTGGTGCAAGGCTCCATCAAAGTTGGGGTGGAGCCGACCTTAACCTTAGTGACCCAATGGGAACGCTCTTATAATCATTATTAATATGTAATGAGGCAAACTAGGTCTCAGTGAAACCGCACTAATTTTCAATTAGATCTCAACGAAACCGCTATAATATTTTCTCTCATTGCGCTGTGTTTTTCGTGGTGGGACGGAACTTGCACGTATTTCTCTGTGAATTTAAAATATCATCTCTTTCGTTCCGCGATTGTTGTTCCGCTATCTCCAACTGTACAGGGTCATGTCGGATTTAGAGACCAACGTACCCATGGGTCCCTTTGGTATGAATACTTGCTTTTAGCCAGCTTTTTTTGTTTTTTTCCTATTTCTGATTGACTGAAAGTTAACGGATGTTAACGAGTTTAACGTTAACGAGTCTAACGGCTACATTTATTCAGATCCATTCAAGGATTCGGAATTTGGTGAAGAAGAGGCGAGGGGAGCAGGAAAAAAAACATCCAAGGAAGAGTATATCCATATACGCATTCAGCAACGTAACGGCAGGAAATGTGTGACCACAGTTCAGGGTCTCCATAAGGATTTCAATTACAATAGGATTCTGAAGGACGTGAAGAAGGAGTTCTGCTGCAATGGAAACGTTGTGCAGGACGAAGAGCTGGGAAAGGTCATTCAGCTTCAGGGTGACCAACGCAAAAATGTCTCCAACTTCTTAATCCAAGTAAGTTTCCATGCATCTAATTTCCTCCTTTCTCTGCTTACTGGTTGCGGATGGATAGCTGAGAGATGGAGGATGCATTCGGTTTACATATATATATATTTTAATGTGATTTTTGATAAAATGTTTATTTTTTTTTCATAACTACAGGCCGGCTTGGTAAAGAAGGATGACATAAAGATTCACGGTTTTTAGAGCGTCTTTTCCAAGAATATAGAGTTCATTCATTTTGAGATTTCCGTATATGAAAATTATACAAACTCTTTGTTTACTAGGAAGGCAGTATGTTGTGCGGGAGTTTTGTGGATGTGTATTAATAGTAAAGTGGAGAGATTTGGTTCCCACCGGATTTGAAAACTGCTCGGAGCACACTTTCTTCAATTGAAAACAAAATCTATATATTATGTTATATAAATTAGAGTTTTGGCAATCTTAATATTCATATTGATATTATTGATATTGTTGAGTAGTCAGAAGATTTAATCATACAAATAACACAAATATTTCATACATTAAATAATGAGCTACGGCTCTTTAATTAATCTCAATCACTCTGAATCACAAAACTGAATACAATGAACCTGTGAAGGGTATTTAGCCTCATTGACATGCACACACTCTCTCACATAATTGAACTTGATCAACTAGCTTAATTCACTCTCTAACTCACTCACCAAATCTGTCTATAACTCAACTCAACTAATTCACCTAACTATTTGTCTAACTTCTACATGCAGGAAATAATTATATATTTTAACACACATGATTTATAAGAATGACTTTTTGAAAGTTTTTTTAAGATTACAGTATGTATATGTTGTGTAGCATGTTATATTAGATAAATTAGAATTTATAATTTGTATTATACTAACTGGGATATTGAGATGATTATTTTTTTCTCAATATGGATAAATATTTCTTTCTTCCCTTTAGATATATGTAAAGTCTCTTTGTGTGATAAGACATGAAAATAAGGTCTAGATTTATTCCCCACTTGGTTTTAACATATTTAATATTGTATGCATTTCCCTTTAATTTCCATTAAGGCCTGAGTTTGTTTTGATCCTTTAGAGGTGGCTATTAAGAATAAATGTTTCATCTTTCAGCCTTTAGAATTTATGGTTTTTTGGAATATGATTTCCCATATTCCTTGAAATTGTTCCATAAATATCCATTTTAATTATATTTTGTATATCCAAAATAACCTAAAGAATATTTTATGTCATGGTATCCATTCCATATTCAACGCCATTTTTTTTTTGTCTAGTAAACTTTGTTACACTTTAGAACTTGCAATCTTGGACCTATGTCTCCATACATTATCAAATTTTCCTTCCTCAACTTGTCCAAGGTGATGTAAGTGGGGTAATGAATTCTTCCTTTATTTCTCCATGCCTCTTATTTGCATACTTGATGATATTTTCTTAATTAATTAAGGAATAAACCTCGAGAGTGAACCAACCAAGTAATGTTCTCTCCTTCCCTTGGCCTCCCACTAGTATCATTAGGTTTTCATGATGATGGGATGTTGGGAGTAACAATATTCCCTAATTAAAGGAGCTACAGAAAGGATTTTGAAATTATTCTAAGAAAAGTTGGTTATTTATGAACTATTAACCTATTTACTTATCCATATCAATTTTACTAAGTCTATCTCTTGTGTTCTCTTCATTAGAAAAGAAAATCAGAACTTTTCTTAAATTATGAGGAATGACCTTCGATTCATTATTAACACTACATTGTAGATTGTCTATTACACTGTTGCTTGATTTTTCCCACACCAAGATTACAAAATTTATTTCCAAGTAACATACTTCAAATATATATGGGTCCAATCCTTCACTAATATTTAGGAAATAAATAGAATCAAATCCCTTAAGAGGGAATGAGTATTGTCATAACTACACCATGATGTATAATTTAAGACATTCATATAGTCAATACTATGATCCAAGCACTAATCATGATGTATAATTTAAAACATTCATCATGTCACTGGTTTTTGGTTGTACATGGATAGATGCTCTAAGCATAATAAATTTGTATACTAGTAACTCAACTCCATTAGGGCACGAGAACCAATGCCCAATGACTTTTAAGGTGTCATATATTTTTATGATCCTATAAAAAACCACACCTTATGGCACCCTGAGCAAGCTTGTCCTGGAGGCTAAGATTGAATATTTCTATGTTATTAATAGATATGAAAAGTGAGAACAAAATTGTGAAGGAAAAGAGTGCTCACTTATGGGTGGAACAAACAACATTAGTGTATTTCATTGTGCAACATGAAATTGGAAAATAAACTTAGAGAAAAGAAGAGAAAAGGGGCTAATTTAAATATATCAATTAGCAGCCATTGACATAGTTGAAGAAATAATCAATTTTTTTCTAGATTTTGAATAGATTTTTTCTATCAGTACATTAGCCACATAGCTTATTGTGTGAGAAACAAAAACTATGAGATGTGCAAGAGATGTTAGTGATCTGATTTGATGTCATTTTCACTACCAAGTACCATAGGGGCGTCACTCAATTAACCTATGGCATAGCATGTGCGTTTGTGGCATACTAAACAATACCCTTAGTTTGAATATGTATTGAAAAATACCTCTAAAAATCACTTTATTTAACCCCATACCAATACTAACTCATTGCATTTTCCCAATTTAAAAACCCCCTACTTTCACTAGATATTGTAGGTATCCATTTTTTCATTAACTATTTTTATACCCCTTTATATTTTTATCCTTAACATAATGACATGATGCCTCTCTTATGACCCCACATGCATTCTAGAATTCACCTTTCTTCATGTGATATATAGAGGAAATGCATATTAGTATTCCCACAATGTGATTACTAAATCCACACTCAAGCACATCTCACTATGATTTGTGGCATTTAATGATCTAAGGCATACAAAGATCAACCATGTTTTAGGAAGATTGATTATGTGCATGTCTATAAAATGACATAGAAATTGATCTATATGATGATGAAAAATCAATTGATAAATCTTTATGAATATGTTTGCACCAAATAAGGTGTTCAATCACAATTCTAGAGCCTCTTCCCTTTGAAAGCTTCTTGTTCAAAAATCCAACTACAAACTCATGTACTCAAACTTGTGTCTTATTAAGGTAGAAAACAAAAATTACATTTTTAGAGAGTTATATAGAGAAGACAAGGCAAGGTGAGGATGAGAGTTTTAATGAAAAAAAACATTGTTCTCTTTTCTTTTTTTTTGAAGTGTTTTAATGAGAGCCCCATGGTATATTTTATTAAGACATCGTATGGAAACAACCCATGTGGATGGCATTAATGGTTTTTTAATCTTGGTGATGTGATTTAAAGAGCTCTTACTGCTATATTTATTGTTTTCGGGATTATCAAAAAGATTTTATAAGCATTGTAGATAGTTTCCCCCAAGTTCAAATGAAAAATATTATGTGGCTATGTTTTGTGAACCTTCCTAACATCAACATGCTAGGTAGGTCTACCCCCAAGTTTTTCAGTAAGCATCTTTCAAATATGGGATTTCACATTTGGAGGGATCTGTGGTGTCACAACACTATCTTGGTTGGATTGGAGAAGATTTAATAAGCCCAATATTCTCTAGCTTAAGACAAGAATGTGTTTTCAAAATGATACCAGAAATTTCAAGGCCCATTGGGAAGCACTGGAGAATCTTTAGCCATAATTAATGTAAAAACTATAGTCAACAACCTCAAGATGAATCTTCAATAGTGTTCACAAAATGGGATCATTTTCACCATGTCATGGAGAAGATTGTTGCTATACATATGTCAATTTTATTGTGACAAAAGCAAGATCCGTCATGTTGTCATTAAACATTATGATACAAATGTGAAACAGGGTCACTCACTGACACACAGGTCACAGTCTATAGATTACTTCCCTTGACAGTCTCATTATTCTCTATCCACAAGATTACTATAAATTTCATTTTCAAATCAAGGTTCTCTTATGTCACCAAAGGTGTCAAGACATCGTGATGATATTAAATTCTCAATCACCATGCTCAACCATACTTCCTCAAGAATTAAATCTTGCAGCAACCAACGAAAATTAAATTTGTTAATAAGCTTCATAACATGCTATCTATGATACACAAATAGACTCAAGACTTATTTGCATCTAGCTAGACAACTCAATACATCAAAATCCTAGACAATTGTATAATTTAAGGCTTGGTCATTAACACACAAGCACATAGGCTTCCATTAGTTATTTTCACTTCCATAGAAGTTGTTGCTTTAGAAACTCAATCTGAAATATATTCCATGATGACAAGACTATGATGGAGAGGCAAAATTCTGTAGTTTCTGCTACACACTGATTAATCACCTGAAGAGGAAACCTTTACTACATATGAAAATTCCAAAATTTTGATTTGGGAGTGATCAAGCTCAATTTTAGTGTGATGCCAACTTCTACCTTCTTGGCTTAAGATTTTCACTATAGAGTTCAGGATGACCATGTAATTAATAAGCCTAGATCGGAAGCACTTCCTACATGAAGAAGTGCATATGAATTCAGGGTGCTGAAAAACACATCAAATTCTGCAAAGTGTTAATTAAAAGATAAAGAATATTTTTAAATAAATGACATACACCACGCAAGTTTCAGCATAATCACCTTTATGTTTTCTAGTTTCATTCTCTCTATGAATAATATTTAGAGGTCCTGTCTCATTATCTAGTCCTTGTTCAGAATGTAGATTAGAGACTATAACCACTTACATCGGAATGTGACCAACAAGATCAGGCGATTGATCCTTTCTCACAGACAATACAACCTGAAGAAATGATAAGAAAATTAGAATATTATTTATACAGGTAGGCATGATCATGTTGAACTTATATATTGTGCTTTGTACTATTGAGGTCTATACTTTTATGATTTACCTCTAAGTCCACATAAGCGAGTTCTTTCCTAATCGACCTCAAGAACTTGTCTAGATCATTAGTTGTAAGTGCTGCAAGCACAGGAGAAAAAAAAACCATGTTTAAAGTGACAGCTAAAATATTCTTTACATCAACATTGACCAAATAGTAAATATATGCACTAACGTTTAGATTACATAGAGTATTCTATGTCCCAAGTTGCAACTCCGTGAAAACTATACAAATGAAATGAGCCAACATTCATTACGAAGCTGGAGGATATTTGTTCTTCCAGCTTTATCATTTCTGTTTTAAGGTGCAACTTAATTTTCACAAGCAACAAAGCTAGAAATGATACCAACCATAGGGATCTTTGCTATGTAAGTCATTAAATTAATATCCCTAAGAATTGAAAAGTACTAAATATTTCGAGCAGAAAGCAATAACTGGAAAAAGGTCCATATCCATCAAATGCTACCTAAAACAAAGAGTAGAAGCATTGCCAAAATATTTAACATATAACTGTAAAACATTATTATGCAAAATTTTAGATAGAAAAGGAGTAAGACAATAATGTAGAGATCAAACGAATAGCAACCATATGTCATGGCACTGAAATGGCAAGTAATAAAATTTGGTAGACACCAAATAGATAATGGTAACCATAATAAGTGATAGCATTGAAATGGGAAATGATATTATGTTAATGACATAACAGATCGAAGAAGTGAACTATCACATTATTCACTTCAAAATCACGCCAACGATGACAATGCTCCCTTTGCTTCTTCATTGTTGGTTCGGTTAGTTGGAGCAGGAAAGGCATCTAGAGGGCACTCGGCTCATGCTGTATGGAACACCCTCTAGGAATCGGGGATTTGATGTTGATGCAAAGGGGCCACATCCATTTCCACCTTTTGGGTCTGCTCTGTAATCTCCATTGATAGATTAACACAAGCTACAACTATGTCATCCCACAAAAAACCCATTTCAATAAGGCTCTAATTAAATATAACCTTATTTTTCAAATTAAATATTGGGTTCTTAATAGATACCATGTGATATGAACATCCATTTTCTAGGGAAGCTTGTCCCCAAAGATGTCTACCTTGTAGGTAATGGGGGAGGGTAACAAATTGACACAAAAGGAAGATGCCCATTTCCATTTTGACTGAGCAAAGGTACACAACCAAAAATGTTGAAGATAGTCGAGCCAACTGCAAAAAAAACATTTGGGGTGGGATGAACTAGTCGATGGCTAGCAGTTGGGCCACCTAGGATGAGAGGTGGGCAAAGAAAGCTTTCTTAGGCTCCGCAAAGGATTTCCATAGAGTTTAAAGTCTATAGAGGAAAGTCAATTATTTAGATTTAAGCCTCCATAAATATTTTAGTTTCATGTCCAAATTGGGTTTTGCAGGCAGCCAATGATACCCATCATATGGCTTATACATTTTAAAGGCTTTGGAAAAATTCCAATCCCAATTTGTGCACCATTTGGCTGGAGGATGAATGTCAAACTTTAATAACATGGAGTCTGGAATAAAATCCATGACATGATGAAGGACTAATTTATTAGTGTTATTAAACATGAACATCTCCTTGAGCTCTGACCATGATACCGAATTCGAACTAGTGAATAGCTACCAACTAGGCCTCCTAGGATGGGAAGCGAGGAAACAAAGCTTTCTTAGGCTCAAAAAAGGGTTCCCATAGAGTTTAAAGTATATAGAGGCAAGTCAATTGTTTAGATTCAAGAAGTGAAAACATATTATAGGAAAGTAAAATATGTTCTCCAATCACCCCTGAGAAATTCCTTGGAACAATTTTTTTGATTAGACCATTTTGCAAAATACAATGACATTTTTTAACATAATTATACAGGCATAAACCAAATCAAAATTTTTATAGCCTCCAATGTTGTATTTGGAAGATCTCCACTAGAGGCTCCAACAAGTGCCACTCAAAAAAGAGTCGTCACCTTTCTAACAATGGAAGGGTATCCTCATTTCGTTGCAGTGAGGATGAAAAAGGTAATTTTAAATTGTGCATAAATGTATTTCCATATTGCCTTGAAATTAGTTGAAGATCCCACATGATCTTCAAGGGTAAATATGCCCTTAAAGATCCAAGAATGCCCAAGTTTCTATCATGCATATGCATTTGTACTGGGACACCAACAAAAGATACATAAGCCCCTTGCAAATCCACACTTACATTGGTAGGAAAAAAATTTCGGGAAACATGTCAAATTGCACAAGATGTTGTAACTATCAAGCCTAATATTAGAAGTATCCTAAAATTTTGCTGCCACTTATAGATTAAATGATTTTTGAGGTCTTTTTTTATATAACCATTCTATAGCATTGATTAGTTTTTGTTTTTTAGCCCTATGCTTGATTAATTAACACACCAAAATGACAAATATGGATCCATTATAGCAATAAGTCAAACATTCCCACATGAGTGTGGTCTAGTGGTAAGCAGCAAGGTGATTATATTAACAAAGAGACTCTGGTTCAAAAAACCCCCCAAGTGGGTGCAGATGAGACCATGTGCAGATCATAGGTGAGTTAGATATGCAACCCTCATAGCACAACAAATTTAGCCAAAGAGACTGCATGAGACCATTTCTCAAAACAAAAACAAAAATATGTTACAACATCATAAGGGGTCAAACTACCAAAGACTGAATTGTAAGCTTTTTGGAAAGGAGATGAATGGATGGATAATCCATTTCAAATACCACCTTTGTAGAAATCCCAAGAAATGGGGTAGGAATCTCACAGCCAATCAACACCAAAATTAAAACAAAGAGCTTATCCGAATAGTAATGAAGACAGAGGATATGTGGCTTGAATCGACATCTGGAGGTATAGAAATAATTGCAAGAACCACGTGCATATTGGGATGGCTAGAAGGGAGAAGGACTCCAAAGGTTCACCTTCTACAAGAAAATTTCCTTTCTTCATTCCCATAACTAAGCCGGGGCATAGCCATACACCAAATCAATTGATGAAAAACATGAAGAAATTGATAGAGTTGTGGGAAATGGTTTCCTATGCAATGAACTACTTAGCATTACTCAGTTGCCCTACCATGCAATGATTCATTTTGTTGATATTATTGGCACATGATATAAGGGCCCTCCTCATGACAGGTTCAGGTAAGAAATTATTCAAAAGGAAAAGAGCAATAACAACACCAGATTGGAAGACCTTAAAAAGTAAAGGGAAATAGAAGGTGCACAATAATTTCTTGCGGTTGTATGGATAGGAAGAGTAAGACCCTCCTAACTTTTTCAGTTTATTGTCCCAAAGGAACAATGTTTATTAAATCCAGTTACACATTTGCATAAATAAAATATGGGGCATTGTTATGTGAATTTTTGAATGCATTTATCCAAAAGATATGTGTGCAACATGTTGTACAAGTCATAATAGATAATGCTTCTAGTTTTAATTATGTGGACACCGACAAGATGTTAATGGAGAAACACCCCACATTCATTTTGACTTCCGGTGTTGCCCATTATATCGACTTAATTGTTGAGGACATGGGAAACATTTACTTTATCAAAGATGATTAATCAGTGAGGAACATCACATAATTGTTATATAACCATGCATATGATCTTAACCTAATGAGGAAATTGAAAATAAAAAGGAATTGGTGCATCCTACCTTCACATCTTCTGCCACCACCATCATTTCTCTTCAATATATCCTCAGTTGTATATTGGAGATGAAAAGGATGTTTAGTTTAGATGAATAGTATGATAGTATATCTAGTAATAAATAGGAAGGGCAAGCTATTACTAAAGTAGTATACTGTAGGGAAAAAGTAGAGGTTTGAAAAGTTAGAGAACATTTGGTAAAGATTTTTTACCTAGTCGATGGTCGTTAATACACAATAGGCTACCTATATGAGGCAATGGTTAGTGCAAAAGAAGTTACCCATCCTTCATATGAGGTCCAGGGTAAGTTGGAGCATGAAAACATATAACAATCTAGGATTTAATTGATCAACAATGCATCTAAACCATCATCCCATTGATCAGCCAAGTTGTACCTCAGCCGAGACCATGATTTTAGTTTCTATGGCAACACTATGGAAGAACTTCTTCCACCTTCGAAGGATCATGCCTAATCCAGTTGAACATTCAACCATAACAAGCAACATGGAAATGTATAAATTGGGCACTAATTTATTTTTCTTTGAAATGGGAGTACAGGGAAGAAAAACTAATTTTTTTTCTTTCTTTCATATTTGCTACTAGAAAAAAATGTATTATAAGTCATTTCTTATTTTCTTATTTTCTGTGAAATGGGAGTACAGGGAAGAAAAACTAATTTTTTTCTTTCTTTCATATTTTATACTAGAAAAAAATGTAATATAAGTCATTTCCTATTTTCTTATTTTCTATAGATATGTGGTGGGAAAATTATGCTGGAAAAGCACAAAATTTATAGAGATTTTCTGTATCGGTGCCTAGCCAAACTTGTGCTTAAAGTCGCACTCAAAAATTGGAGTGTGTTTCAAAAAATACAGAAAGGTGCAACAGGTTAAAATATTTTTGTATTAATAATACAATCTACATCTAATACAATCCTTGATTATGGCTGAATCAAATTGAAAAAACACTTGATATGGACACCATTCCCTTATAGAAAATATTGACACGGGGTACAAATGGTTGGTGACGGCATAGCCATGTTATGGATAAGTCATCTAAGTCATCTAAATTAGTGATTAAAATAAGAAATATAGAGAAAACATGGATCAAATAAAAACTTCACTAAATGGCACATTTTAAAAAACTTCATATGCTAGACATGCGCAACCAAATAAAAATTTCTAATCTACCGACACTAGATGTGGAACTTTACATATCTATATAATGCATACCTAATGGTATATTAACTTTTAAGATTGTATTTTGGTGGAAGGATCCATAATATTGGTAAACCCACTTATTAAACAAATACATGCATGATGTGGCCTGAATGTATTGATGACTAATGTCATGTTGCACCAGAGTTGATATCCATCTATTGTTATCACCACCCTCAAAGTAATACCTGTTAAGAAGTGAAGCAGCAGCTTGACCCACAATAAGTGACAAAACACTAAATATTAGAAGCACCCAATGGGTCTTCCTTTTTCCTAGAAACATATTTCTATTGGGGCCTCTTCCTCGATCTGCATCCCTGATCAAACCCAGGCTTGAAGTTCCAATCTCTCAAGGTCAGTCAAATTATATTACAATAGCTTGCAGATAAACAGTTCAATCAAATATAAAATTAATATGAAAGATTTAATATACATACCTTCTTGTACTGCATCCTTGATCAAACCAGAGCCTGAGGTTTCAATCTCTGTAAGTCAATTAGATTATATTACAATAGCTTGCAGATAGACAATTTAGTCAAATATAAAATTAATCTGAAAAATTTAACAGACATACCTTCTTGTACTCTGTTGTGGCTTTCTAGAATACCACCCATCTAAATATCACCCATTAGAAATGAATTACCAGTGTGCATCAAGAAAATTACTCGGCTTGTGGATGTATAACCAAGAATTACTAGGCTTGTAGATATATCACCAAGAAAAAGTATACAACACCTCATGAGTTGTTATCTTTAAAGAAACACATACTGAAACATAAAAACGGTGATGAATCTCAAACTTAGAAAAAGAAAACAAGGAACCGGGGCTAAACGAATTGCAATAGTGATAATGGGGCAAGATAGGTAGACTTTGATAGCTTTCAGGGCTTTGTCATTGTAGTGTAGGATGAGAAATGGAATTAGAATGAGCATTTAGATAATGAATTCATTCTATAAGAAGAAAGTAACACAACATGATTTCCCTTACAAAACAGAGCATAAATTGATTTATGAATTATGTTTATAACTCTTTAGAACAATCAGTGAAAGCATAAGATATGAAATGGAATTGAGAAGGCATTCGATGAAATGAAACACGAAGGAGATACAATTCTATAAAGGCATACTACATGAATCCAAAAATTCTTACTGCAACTGCCTCTATATTATCAAAAAAAATTCTCCAAGTACAATAGCTCTCTTGTGATATATCCAATATCCAACCCCCCTCTATTACAAAAACATTTATTTTTTATAGGCCAAATTACAAGGGCCTATTTTTCCAAAACAATAAATGTCTTTTTTGAAAAAATAAAAATAAAAATTATATCAAGGTGGGTCTTTATCTTGCACTACCTTTATAAATTATTTGTATCAGGTGTAAAGGATCATTGTGTTTTGAATTATCACCTATGGAATGCTACTGAAAATGAAAATGATATCCTGCAGGAAATTCCAGAGAGTCCAGGTGCATCATAGCCATGAACAGTACCACTGGAACACATTCATCCTACCTCTGGACTTTGATCCAGTTATGTGACTTAAAATAAAACACTAATTTAAAAATAATAGGAACAGAGCAAATCACACTTCATAAAAATTTGAAATTGGACATAATTCTATAATCAACAAAGGTTCCATGTCTGAAAGCAGCAATCATACCCTATTCTTATCTCCAGCATTACGTACACTTGAAGTTTTGTCATTTTTGTGTAGTTTCAGGATGTAACAGAGAGAGCTACATCCCCCCCCCCTTTTATTCTCTTCACAGAGATCATGTAACATTTTCCTCAAGCTTGGTCCCATGTCCTGAGTTGGGAAAAGCTCACAAGTGTATGACCTTCTCCTGCTAAATTTATGCCCAAAAATGACTCATGAGTATACCATATCACAAATATACCAACTGTAGCCAAGCCAACATACAGGCCAATAACTAAGTAGCGAAACAACACCCTGGCATCAATCAGAGAATCGTTACTTTTTCGAGGGGGATATTTCATGATATCTACATCAGGTGGATTGAAACATAGAGCTGTTGTAGGTGGCCCATAAAAAACATATATATCAATATAGGAAAAAATAAGAATGTAAAGTGCCATTTCAAACTTCACCCTATCAAATTATTGTTAATCAAAAAGTTACAAAAAATAAAATACCATTCACCTTAAAATACTCCTTGTATCAGATGCACAAATTGCAAGGCCCATCGAACACATATATATCAATATAGGCAAAAATAAGAAATCAAAGTGCCATCACCCTTCCAATATACCAGAAGCACATATCTCAATAAAGTTGAAAACAATTTGAAAACCAACTACCATCACCTATCCAAAAACCTTTACATATAGTAATTAATGTTAATTTCGTTTAGTGAAAGGAAATTCCCAAAATATGATTAAGGACTCAATTTTAAATAATAACCAAGTGAAATTTAACTATTGTAGACCTCATGCTTATGGCCAAAATATAAATACTTGCAAAAAGACTTTGATGGCACATTTGAGCTAGAAACTTTGATTTATATGTCCAATTTGAAAAATAGGAAATCCAACTACCACAAAAACATTCAAAATCAAATGCACTTCATGTGTTGGTGTAAATTTTTTGACTTGAGTGAACAGAAACCATCCTGATTGAACCTCGTGCTATTAGATGCTTGATATCCTTTCTAGAAAGTGAACCATTAATCTAAAAATTCAAGGAAAACATTAACATTAGTTAGAAGAACCACGTACTTTTCTTCAAAAAATATTCATATAAAATGGACCAACTCTTCTTTCTTTTCGTGATTAAATGGACCAACTTCTAGAAATTACTATACTTTTACAAGGCAATTTTACATCTGTTTTTAGCTTCAGGGGCGCTGCCCCCGAAACCCCCCTACAGGGGGGGGCTCCATAAAGTCACAGTCACCCCCCCTGGACCCCCAATGCAGCGTTTAATTACAGGCGGAGTTTCCACCCCCATTAAGGTACAGGGGTCCAACGCTGTGATACAAAATAAACAAGATAATCACGCTCCACACCCAACAAGACCTAAGGGATTCCTTGTGATAAACCACTTACATTTCTCATCTCAATAGTGGGCTATGGTGAGAGGGATGCCAAGGATATGGATTGCAAAGGAAAAATGATGTACCTCTTCATTATGGTATAATTAGTTGATGTTTCCCCCTTTACATTGCTATCTTTTTACTGGTTTGATACTAATGTATTTCATTCCAATTATGTACTAATTATAACACGTATTGTACAGTGTTTTAAAATAATAATTAATAACATACTAAACTCACTTAATAATACTATTTTAAACTATCTTTACTTTTTAATATATTACTTTACATTTATGATTATGTATGTTCACAACTTTTTATTCATATGTATTTGTTTAATTATTAGTTATGTATGCATTATAACTCTATTTCTCTCTTAATTACATTATTAATTTCTCTATATTAAATATTAAATATCATGAACCTCTTAGTTAATCATATATAAAATTTCATTATCATTTTTAGGGTTTCTAGGATTCCCTTTGTTTTAGAGGATGTGTGAAATTTTTCCACCCTCGAGATTGGTCACCTGAGGTATAGTTTCCAAAATATCATGTAGGATATGATTCACATCACTCTTTCCACTACTTATTTTGACTTCCCCATACTATTTCATTGTATCTTAGCTCCCACCCTATTAGTTTGCAACATTTTCCATGGTGTTTTGCATGGCATAATTTATGTTGTAGATCCAACCCTTCATGGTCACCCTAGAATATCACCCAATTTCCATCTTAGTATCCATTTTGCATTCTTTTGTAGTTCTATGAACCCCATTTAGGGCCTACCATGAAATCAAAATCAAGTTGCATTCCTCTCTTTGTCTACTATTTCTGGCCTCTTATATCCCTTAAAGGGGGTTCCCATCCTTTTATCATTTCTTTTTGGTCACCTACTCCTATTGTCTTTAATGTCTTTCTAGATTCGGTAAAAATGTTATTTTTTTCCATCATGCTTGCCAACCTTGTATCCATGCTTGACCTCTCATCGTCACATCAATCTTTCCTCCATATTGCAATGCATCTTAACCTTTTAGAGAGACTAGTGCGATGAGCGGATTCCCATTTCCATACATTTTTCTCTTGCTTCATTTTTTATTTAGGTTGGTTCTATAATCATTATAACTTGATGCATACCATTATACCACTCTCTATATAAAAAACTTCCTTTTCGTCTTCTTTTCATGCTCATTAAAAAATGAACATCTCGAGCTTCTTTTGCCAATAATTTCATGTTTGTTAAAATACTAGAAAATATTGAGTTTTTTCTATCCTTTCCTACTCGTTTGTGAATATGATAGTTGGAGATAAACCTATTATATTTCATCGTGCTAAATAATCCATGAAAGAGACACAAGTACACTTTTAAATCTCTTTTTAAGTCATTAAAAATATATATAAAAAATACACAGACCTGAATATACTTTTAGCTCTTTTTCAACCTCGTTTAAAGTAATTGAAAAGACACCATCAAGATAATAAAAAATTCTCTTTCTTTCTCATTAAACTATGAAGCGAGTCATTTATACGAAAAGGGAGGAGATACAATTATATTTATTTTATCATGGAAATTATTAGTTTCCCTTGAACATTGCATTTTTTTGAGTAATTCTTTTATAATTAGCATTTTCCTAGCATTAGAGCCACACCATCTACATGACTCAAGTTACTCTCTTATTGTAACAAACCCAGGCTAAAATTTCATGTAATAAAAGTTATTAAAGGAAAAATAAGACCACGGTTAAGGGACACTTATTCCAAGATGAATATCGGGCAAAGATATCCTAGTGGACATCATTGGGTATGTGTTTATCACTAAGGAAATGGCTAAGGAATTCAAGAGCCAAAAAGTATTATTGGCACATTTATTTATGAAAATAAAGGGAATTAGGAGAAAAGGAATGTAAAGGGTCGTAGGTTGCATGTGAGGAGGAAAATGAAGCAAAATAATTAAAAATGACGAAAATAGAGGCCTAATTGATAAAAGTCTTCTAAGGATCAACTGGTACATTTTTTTTCAGTTCAGTTTTAGAGCTCTCTCATTATTCTCTCTCTCTCATACTCTTGGATGCTGAAAGTTTTCATGGGGCATTCCAGCATTGAGCCAAGAAAGAGGAAATCAAGCAAAGGAAGGACAAGGAAAGAAAAGGAAAGAAAAAATCAAGCAAGGAAGAGTAGGATCCAGAAACTTCAGCACGAATAATTCCAGGTAACACATTTCATGTGTGATATCCTAGCTAGTTTGGACATGCATGGATTATGCATGTTGGTATTCGATTCTCTTTCTGTCGGTGACATGGTTTTTTCGGGTTTTGATAGTGGTTTTTAGCCCTGCCTTGCCTTTTTCTGGATGCCATGGTGTGTTAGGATTTGGATCTCGGTTTTGAGTTTTGGAATTGCCTGATGGATTTCAGAATCCGAGCTGGAGGTGGTCTCAAGGAAAACTCCCAAAGGCCTAGGAATCCATTGATTGGTTTTGGCGGGATACATGCTAAATATTGAGGGGGGCACCTCTGTTTATGGCCTAGTGATCCAGAATTTGGATTGCGGTAAAGCCTAAGAGATGGGGAGACATAAAATTCGTAAAAGATAGTGATGGATTTTGGATATAATTCCAAGTTCAGATTGGTTTTGGGATCGGAGCACAGGTTTTGGTGTGATCATCGTATGGTGAGGATGGAGATGGTGTAACCTCTAGATTCCCTTAGTTTTTTTGAATTGGTTTATCCATGAGATCCCACATTCATGCTTGGAATATAGCACATGGGTAACTAGTTAAAGAGATATTTGGCTCATCCATGTCTATGGTCAAGTGGTACATGGAAGTCCCAAACATGGTCGGTTTTTGCCTATGATTAATGAAAGCTAAGTTCTCTTTATCTCTTAATTATTAATGTGTGGATTTATTGGTTGTTGTCTCACTCTTATTTCCATGGTTTTATGTTGGTTTATGAACGGTCAAATGATTGGTTCATGTCCAAATTATTTCATGTATTTACTTGTAAATGTTAATATAATGGATGTAAGACCTAATTTATGTCATATTAGTTCAAGGAAGAGGGTGATGATCCTTTCGGATATGTGTCCAAAGATTTTTAGTCATTTTGTGCTATGTCTTGTATCCTAGACTTGTAGATTTCATTCATGCCATGTGTTTAACAGACTGGAATGGACCCAGGATGATCATGCCTAGTCCACTAAGACACTTTTTCCATTCATTGGCACCGCCATGTGTAGGTGGGTAGGAATTCTAAAATATACACGCAGAGAGAAAGGGGGACCGAGTTAAAGAAACTGCAGAATACCACAAAACATAGACAAAGGTTTGGGCAAAAGAGTTCCTAGATGCACACATGGATATTCTGTGGGAGCGTCCAGAGCCTCCCAGATGCACCCTTTCCCATATCAAGGGATAATCCGAGGGTTTTCTTCTGTAAAATTCAGTGGGACCCAGGGACAAGTCAGCTTGATGACTGGGATAGCCTTTGGGGGTCCTATAGTAGGTGAAAGGAGTTTGTGTTATATTTTTTCGCATCTATTCCACTTCCTTAAAGTCACCAAGGAGGTTGAGTCTTCTCTTAACTGCCCTCAACTCATGTTTACCCTTGTTGGTCGATTACTTGCGTAGATGTGAAGGGAGGTGTATGTTACAGGTGGTATTATAGCGTGGTTGCGCTCTCCTTAGGAAAAGTATGATGTTGTCAAGCTTATTGTCATCATTCATTCATGACGGTTGTGCATGTGTCTCCCATGCTTGTGGTTTGTGTACTGGTTGCATCTGCATAATGTTGGTCATGGTGGCAATGATGTCTCAATGGAAGGACTGATGGTGTTGCTGCAAATGTGTTTTCATGAGCATATGACTGGTTATACACGTTAGGTGCTTACATGTTGTTAAGTGTATAATGGTATGGTTGAGGTTTTCATGCATGAGGGCATGGTGTGTAGTTGATGTGTTCATGCATTGATGACTTTAATCAAACTATAATTACATTTATGTATTTTTATACCAGGTATTACAAGTCTATTTTATGTTATGATTATGTCTATACATGTATTACGTTGATTGGTTTATCTTGTAGATGAGATATTATCCCCGAATTATGCTAAGTTATGTTGTTTAATTGTAATGTGGTTTAAGATGATAGGAGATGCCTTGCAAGAAGAAATAAAACATGGCTAACAAGATGATACACAACAAAGATTCTCCTTATGAATCTAATGAGCAACATGGTATTGGTCACTCATCTGATTTAGAAGATACATTGAGAACTTTGAAGGAAGAGATACAGAGTTGTAAGGTGGATAATGATGAAATCATACATGCATAGAAAAGACAAGAAAAATTAAATGTGGAAATCCTTTAGGGTTTTTAAGATCTGCAATGACAGGGGCCACTTCGGATCAGTTATGGACAAGAGGATGGAAGTAATAGGGCATATGGTGGTAGGTCTCTTGGTGGTTACAGTTCAAGTAGAGATGACATGATTAGAGATGGAATATTTTTGGACACTTTGGATAGGAGAGGTGACAGGCACAGGTACTAATCTAGTTCTGGTTTTCATAGGAATTATTATCATCATCATTATCAGCCTTACGGGAGGAGTGACAGGGGATATTTTCTGGATGAGTTTAAGAACGAAAATACACCTACCCTTGATGGAGAGATGAATAACTCACATGATGTAGAGTATTGATAGCTTGGTATGAGGAAATTCTTCAGGTTTCATGATTATTCATAATATATGAAAGCCAAGATAGCTACATTCAATATCAGATGTAAATCAAACATTTGGTGGGAAGATGTGAATAACGTCAGGGGTTTTTATGAGGAGGAATTGACTTGGAGTGAGTTCGAGAGGTTATTTTGGAAGAATTATATTCAAAGAGGTACTATGATACTAGAGCTAAGGAGTTCTATGAGTTGAAGATGGGTTCCATGACAAATGATGAGTATGCTAGTGGGTTTTTGGAGTTGTTGAGATATGTTCCTTAACTAAAGGAGGACAAGGCCAAGGTTCATAGATTCATCATTAGGATGCCAGTAGCCTATAAGACCAAATTGAGTTTTATGAACCTCAATAATTGGAGGAGGACATTCGAAAGTTGAAGCATTGTTATGAGAAGTAAAAACTGAAAGCTAAGCCTAAGCATGATTTGAAAGGAAATGAGAAAGATAAAGGAATATGGCCACCAAAGCGAGAAATAATGCAAGATGTAGGTGAGAAATAAAACGTGGTTCCTTACAAGAAGCTGAATACAACTAGGAAGGGACCTGGAGAGCAACAAACTAGAGGTTATGGTAGAGCACCATCGCAATGTTGGATATGTGGAAAGTATCATCATAAGAGGGATTTTCCGTAGTATTAGGGTGGTAGACCCAAGATATATAGTGAACACGAGGTGAAGATAGTTGGGGATGTTGGTTAGAGAATTCCTCGAATTTATGCACCTGTGAAAAACAAGTAGACAGATCATCAGGATTCTATCGTTGAGATGGGCGATAAGATTTGTGATCAATTTGTTTCTATTTTGATTGATACTCGATATAATTATAATTATATTAATCCTGACCTGGTGGATAAGTGTGTTTTGAGAAAATAAATGCATGCAGAATCTTGATTAGTGCAGTTGGCTACAGGTACAAAGAAAATAGTTCATAATTGGGTAAGATCTTATGCATTTGAGTTAAATGGCATGTGTATTGTAGCGCACTTGAACATATTTCCATTGGGATCATATAATATGCTATTAGGTATGGATTAGATATACCTTCATAAAACCAAGGTGGATTGTTATGACAAAGCCACTAAGTGCTTGGATGAAAATGGGGAACTAAGAGTCTTACAGGGAAAGAAGAAATCCACATTAGTTAGGATGGTAACAGCGATGTAGGGCAAGCACAATCACAGGAAAGGGTGTGTGATATTTGTAATACATATCTCTAGTGAAAAAGGTAAGGAAGTTGATTATACAAATGTTTTTAACAGGTATCCAGCTCTACAATAGTTTCAGGATGTATTTCCCGTACAGATTTTAGAGTTGCCACCTCACAGGGAAGTAGAATTTTCTACTGATTTGGCACGAAGGGCAGCTCCAACATCAAAGTCACCTTACAGGATGAGCACATTGTTGGGTGTTTTTTATATTCTTCCCACGAATATTTTCATGCGCGAGGGGTTTATAGAGGGGCGGCAGCCCCCCCTGTCCAAGGTTTAGCAGGGGGTGGGTAGCCCCCTGCATGGAGTCCGGGGCAGCGGCCTGGGAAAAAAAATTTTGACCCTACTTTAGGCGGTCAAACCCACATATGGTTTTCTGCATGGGTTTTTACATCGTTTTGGGGCATCATGGTTTTCTGCCCCCTGTATTTTGTAGCTCCTATCAAGGGTATTACGATTATGTTATAATCCAAGGTTAATGGATTGGGGTTTATGAATGCTTCAGAATGTGTGTGTGTGTGTATATATATATATATATCTGTTTGTTGTAACACTAAAAGGAATATAATGAAAAATCAAGTTGGTAGTCTCAATTTGGGATCTAGGGGAAAAATATAAATATATATATATATATATATATATATATATATATCTGTTTGTTGTAACACTAAAAGGAATATAATGAAAAATCAAGTTGGTAGTCTCAATTTGGGATCTAGGGGAAAAATCTTTGTGTATATAGGTTTTATGTTTTATGCTCTCGTTATTGTTTATTTTCTGTTTTTTAAAGAATTCATTTGCATATAATTTATGTACAGGGTTAAAACCTACACACTTGAGTTGGTAGAGTTAAAGTTGCAGCTGGAAGAGATGTTTGATAAGGGATACATTACGCCAAGTATATCTCCTTAGGGCACACCAGTATTGTTCGTAAAGAAGAAGGATGACACTCTCAAATTGTGCATTGAATATAGGCATTTGAACAATGTGACCATCAAGAATAGGTATATGTTGCCGAGGATTGATGACATGTTTGATTAGTTGAAGGGAGAAACGATGTTTCCAAATATTGATCTGAGATCTGGATATCATAAGGTACACATCAAATAAGAGGGCATCTACAAAACTTCTTTCGAGACCACATATGGGAATTATGAGTTTTTTGTAGTTCCATTCAATTTAATTAATGCTCCATATACCTTTATTTGTTTGATGAATAGTGTGTTGCACCCTTATCTGGACAATTTTTTTATTATATTCACCAATGACATCTTGGTATATTCTAAGAATTAAGAAGAAAATTTCGAGAAATTGGAAGTAATGTTGATATTTTTGAGAGAGAATCAATTTTATGCTAAGCTTAAAAACTGTAGTTTCTTTCAAACTGAGGTGCATTACTTGGGACATTTTGTCTCCAAGGAGGGTATCACAGTGGATCCAGAAAATATAAGAGCTATCATGGAGTGGGTAGCTCCTAAAAATGTAGATGAGGTGATGTGTTTCATGGGATTGACAAGCTATTATAGGAGGTTCATCAAGAACTTATCACATATTTCTTATCTGATTACATCATTGAAGAGGAAAGGTAAGAAGTTTGAGTGGATGGAGGAGTGTGAGAATATTTTTGAATAGCTTAAGCAGTTGTTAACACATGCTCTAGTGTTAAATATTGTAGATCTGAACAAAGAGTTTATAGTATGTACATATACTTTCAAAATAGGGCTTGGTGGATTCCTTATGCACGATGGACAGGTGGTATGCTATGAGTCATAGAAACTGAATGAGCACGAACATAACTATCCAACACATGATCTTGAGCTAGCAGTGATCATACATGCCTTGAAGATGTGGAGCCACTATCTTCTTGGTAGGAGGTTTTTACCGATGAGTGATCATAGTAGGTTGAGGTACTTTTTTACCAACCGAATTTGAATGTCAAGAAAGCTATATGGTTGGCCAAGATCAATGACTTTGAATTTGAGATCAAATACATCAAATATAAAGATAACAGGGTCGTATATGCTCTTAGCAGACGGATACAGATAAATCACATTGCATCAGTGAGCTCCTAAGGGATAAATTTACAGGATAGGATCTTGCAGGCAGGTCAGTAGGATGTTAGGTATATGGAGCTTAGGCACATATTGCAGAAGAGTACAAGTACATGTATAGGTATAGGTATTAGTATAGGTACAGGTAGTGGTATAGGTACAGTTGCTACTGCAGGTGTACAGGATTTTGACTACCGTCTGAAAACAGATGGAATGGTTAGGTTCAGAGATAGGAAATATGTGACAGACAATAGTGAGCTCAAGAAGGGGATCTTGAGGGAGTTTCATGTGAAACCATACTCAATTCACCTAGGCTATTAGAAGACATTGACTACAATGAAGAGTTTCTATTATTGGTTGAATATGAGGAAGGATGTAGCTAAGTTCATGGCTAGGTGTTTGAATTGTCAGCAAGTGAAGGCGGAGTGTAGGCACCCAGGTGGACTACTACAACCTATTGTGATTACCGAAAGTAAATGGGAGGTCATTTACATGGACTCTATCATAGGTTTTCTGAGGATAGTGAGACAACATGATTCCATCATGGTTGTTGTGGACAAATTGATAAAGGTTTCACACTTCATTCCAGTGAAGACTACGTATCCAACAAGTGACGTGGAATAGGTGTTCATCAGAGATGTAGATAGATTGCATGGTGTTCCAAATAATATTATGTCATACGGGGATGAAATTTCACTTCCATGTTTTGGAAGGAGTTATTTGCAGGATTGGGCACAAAGTTGGCCTTCAGTACAACTTATCCTTCGCAAACAGATGGACAGACTGATAGGGTCAACAATATCTTGGAGGAAATGTTGAGGATGTATGTGATGAATTATAAACAAAAGAGGGAACAGTATCTACCATTGGTTGAGTTTGCATACAATAATGAGTATTAGGAGTCATTTGGGATGAGTCCCTTCGAGGCACTGTATGGGAGAAATTGTAATACTCCCATCAGTTGGAGTGATCCAGGTAATAGTGTGTTGATTGGACCAGACATGTTGAAGACATGGACGATGAAATGTAGGTTAAAAATAAAAATATAAATGCATAATAGGACATAAAGAAGAGTTATGAAAACTAGTACAGGGTATTTAAGGATTTTTAGGTTAGGGAGCATGTCAATTTGCACATCAATCCCAAGAAGACCTCCTTGAAGATTGGATCATGTTGAAATTTGGCACCACGGTATTGCAAGCCTTTTGATATCCTTCAGAGGATTGGACCAGTGACCTATCGACTTGCACTACCTCCAACAATGAAATTCCATGATGTGTTTCATATTTTATTACTTAAAAGGTATATAAAGGATGTTGATCATGTTATTGATAGGTATGTACTACAGGTGGAGCAAGAATAAGAATTCCAACCAAAACCTCAGTGAATATCAAGTTAAAGTTAAAGTGTAGTGGAAACACTTTGGGCTCGATGAAGCTACAATGTAGATGGTAGATCAGATGCAGTCCATGTATCCTTCATTGTATAACGGTTGAGGCAAATAAATTTTTGCTTGATGTTTGATATATGTTTGGCATATGTTTTGGTGATTTTTTGGTATATGTACATATGTATATGGATGTAAATATTTCCATGAGCTAAGTTATAAAGCTCCAATAGGTGGTATGGATGTTATATGGTCATGTTATCATGGGTTTTTCTTTTGTAAGGTTACTAAATATTACATCGAGCTAAGTTATGAAGCTCCATGAGAATTGTGTTTTCTTTTTAATGGTTTTCTGAGGTGTAGGTGTGGTTTAACACTAAAGACGATGTTCCCCAAGGGGGAGGGTTTTGTAATAGAACCATGCAAAAAGTTCATATAACACTAAAAGGAAAAGACCCTCTAGCAGAGGTTATAAAGGAGGTTTTTAGTGTTATAAAATTGGCCAAAATTGTCAAAAAAACATATGCTACCACATCCGTTTCTGGTAACAGAGGTTTTGGCAGAGATTTTAATGAAAATTCAACACAACTGAAAAAAATGGGCAGCCGGAGGTTATTATGGATGTTTTTTCATCGATGCTCTTATCAGGTTTTAATGCACCGGTGCTTATCGGTAGACAATGCATCGGGGCGGTTGAAGGAGAATGCACCGCGCTGTTAAGGAAAACAACAACACCGGGCCTAGTGTTGGTGATACAACGCACGAGGCTGTTCTAATTGGTCTTGGGATTTGAGCGGTGCCCATAGGTCGTATACGCACACCAGAGCATGTATCCTTATGCGACACTGGTGCTCCGTATCACAGAAAGGAACCGAGATTTATAATTGGTATCAATATTTGTGCAGTGCACATGGAATCTACAAATTCATCGGTGCTTATAGATACATAAATGCCCGGTGCGCAGTATCACGCAAATGCACCGATATTTATAACTGGAATCGGTATTAGTGCAGTGCCCATAGAATCATAAACACACTGGTGCGTATAGACATATAAACGCACTAGTTTTCATTTTGTTTTTTTAAGAAAAATCCACCTCTGACATTCCAATTATTGTGATTGTTTTAAATTAATTATTCATCAAAATTCGACACATCTTATAACAATATTCATATTAATTAAATTTTTATTAATGCATTTGAATGTGCTGTTTGGATTAATTTGTTATATCATATTAGAATTATTGTGGTTTTTTTAAATTCATTATTCATCAAAAGTCGAAACACACACACACACACACACACACACACACACACACACATATATATATATATATAATATTATAACAATATTCATATGAATTCAATTTTTATTAGTGCATTTGAGAACGACAATGGAGAACACAATAGCGACAATGGAGAACGCAATAGAATAAATTACAACATATATATATATATATATATATATATATATATATATATATATATATATATATATATATATATATATATATATATATATATATATATATATATATATATATATATATATATAAGACAGTCTTTATCATAAAAAATTGGACAATTATTCGTATCCCTTTGTCTTTCAATTGGGACACTATGTCCCTTACATTAAACAAAATGTATGATTTCACATACATATTTCAAAAAATAAAACGTCTTGCTTTGATATCCAAATTACATAGTGATCATCATTCTTCGCTTGAACTACTGTCACTGCTAGAGCTACTTCCATGACTTGGGTTATTTTGAGGAATGTTGTGTTCACGACGTTGATTGTTTTCTTCTTCTTCACTTTCCATCTACAAACATAAAAATAAACTGAAATGAGTGTTACACACTGGTGAGAATAATGAAAAAAATTCCAATATTAAAATATACATCATCGTAAATCGAAAATAAATATGACATACCATAGCATTTCCACCTTACAAACTATATGCATTCTTTCCAAACCATGTACCATGCCATCTTCCAAAATTTCATATCCGTTGCCAGCTTCCATACTGCTCCCCGTGTTTATAAATCCATATAAAAAAATCATATATTTAATATACAAGATGTTTTTGTTCTATTAATTATAGAAGGATCTAATTAAAACAAGATCAATAGATGCTTACAAATTCCACAATTAAATTATGATATGCCAACATATACTCACAACCCATATTTAACCCAATTTCAATCAATTCGTCTAATGGTTCTTCTTTGTATGTTAGCACCTGTTTGAAGACATTCAATAATGATTTTTGTAAAACAACTTAAAAAATACAAAAATGAAATCTAGTTAAGTTGTTATAAGGAAGTAATAATTACTCACAAACTTAGAGATCAATCATTTTCTTCCTTGTCGTCCTGTTTTATGTGCTGAATGGGTTCCATTTTCTTTTATTTTTTGCAAGAAAATTATTGAAAATTAATATTTAATGGTAAATTGTTTATTCATTGTACCTAATGATCGAAAAATTCAATGATTACATATTACATTTGAAGCACGTTGTTGTATTTGTTCCACTAGATCCCTCAAACTTTTGTAAAGTTTTTCCCCCTTTCGTTAACTTCCAGCACCACTCCAGATGAGCCAAGGAGCAACTCAGTTTCATTTGCATGTTCTATTTTTTTTCTTTTCTTAGAACAACATTCCTTTTCTAAGTTATTGGTCCCTATAGAATATTAAACAGATGTGAATTAGTAGATTGTTTGACACATGTTCTCTAATAATTTTAAGTATATTATTAATGATAATTAAAAAAGAAACTCATATTGGATCGATAGTATTGTTTCATTCACCTAATTCATCTTTTTGAAAATTTTCCATTAAACTTTTACACTCTTCTGGTTGTAGATCAGAAATAATCATATCGAGCTTTGTCATTTTGTGGCTCTACATGATACACAGTAAACAATACATATTAGTTAAAGTTACATATAGTTCAAAAATAATATTTTTTATAAAGAATTTACAAAGAACTTGCCTTTTTCGTTTTTCTTGATGTGTTAACACTATTTTTGTTACTTGATATCTTGTCAGTCATTTCTCTATCAATATGAAACCTGTAGCATATCATTCATTAATATGTTTATAAATAAATTCTCAACTTTTCAGGTAGAAAATAAATCTCGAGACACCGGTGCTCCTTTCATGAAATCTGCACCGCCGCCGGTGCATGGATATATTAACAACGCACCGCAAAATAGTGTAATACACCGTACGGTGCATTCAGTATTATAAATGCACCGCAAAAACAATGTAATATACCTAATGGTGCGTGGGGTATTATAAATGCACCGCCAAAATGGTGTAATACACCGTATGGTGCTTTCCTAGTTAAATAGAGCACCAATGCCCTATTTCAGATTTGGCGCACAGATTTAAAAAAAATGTTTTCACTTTTTTACGACACAGAACTTGTCAGTGCGGTGTAATAATACAGAGCACCGGTGTGGTGGCTTACGCAGGCGCACCGATAAAGAAAAATCCCTTTTTTCAAAATTCACGCAATGGCCAAATGGATTGGGATCCGACTATGCAAGTCGTCCCGTGGGTTGGACGTCAATCTAAAATGAAAAAACCTAATTCTGAAATCACAGAAACATGGAGAAGAAAGGGAAAAAACAAAAAAATGAAGGGTTCAGGGTAAAAATGGATAAAACTGCAGAAAAAAATAAAAAAAAGGATTAAATTTAATCATGAAATGGTTTGAAATTCTATGATAAAGGGCTTGAATCACCAGAGTTTTTGTTTCTGATTGTCTGAATACTTCTGTTCGAGCGTATTTCGCCATCCATGCGTCTTCGTGCTCTTTAAGCTGAAATCGTCTCCCGCAAAATCAATCGAAATTTTTTAGCAAAAATAGTGAAATAATGAAAAGTGTTTAGTATTTAAAGAATTATTTTATCAAATTAGATTTTCGAAAATATTTTGCTGCTCGTTTTTCAAATTGCCGCTTTTTTTAAACTCAAACAAAATAGAATTGCATTTTTTTTATTTGCGTTTATTCGTTTCTAGTGCGCGTAAATGTGACACACCGATGCGTTGTATTAATAAGACGCACCGGGGCCTGTTAGGATGATAAGCGCACCAGACTTTTTAAAGTTTTTTTTTTTTTTTGTATGCAAGATCATAATAAAATAATGATATTTATAAAGTACATGAATTTATTTTCATTATTTTCTAAACTTTATATACAGAAGGTGATCAAAGAAATAAAATAATGATAATTATAAAGTACATGAATTTATTTTCATTATTTTCTAAACTTTATTATGTTACAAAAATTCATATTATTCTAGATTTGTTATTTTACAATTCTTTGCAAATTTACAAATTTAAATATTTTAATAAAATCATTTCACATTAATAGAATTAATATTTTCACATTAATAGAATTAAAATTTTACAAATATTTTACATACAATTACAATTAAAAGTACAATTACAATTAGAATTAAAATTACAATTACAATTTTACATTAATTTCACATGCATGAATTACGATTAGAATTAGAATTACAATTTTAATTTTACATACAATTACATTTACAATTTTACATAAAATTACATTTACAATTACAATTACAATTTTACAAATATTTTACAGACAATTCAATTAAAATTACAATTACAAATACAATTACATTTACAATTTTACATAGAATTAAATTTACAATTACAATTGCAATTTTACAAATATTTGACATACAATTCAGTTAAAATTACAATTACAAATGCAATTACAATTTGTGAAATTTACATACAATTAGAATTACAATTACAATTTTACAATTTTTCATATATACAATTATAATCATTTCAGAATAAATTAAATATTACAATTACAATTAAAATTTTACATTAATAAATAGTTTACATACAATTACACTTAAAATTACAATTAGTACAAATACAAATAAAATTTTACAATTTTACATAGAATTAAAATTTAAATTACAATTACATTCACGACATAATATTTAATAAATATCATGATCATTTAATAATATTAAATTAATTAATAAACATCATCACGATCATGATAACCATCATACAAACATCATATTCGACTAATAAACACATTCAATTAACATCAAAATTAACATTATATATTAAAATCATCACAACACAAACATCAAATATACATCTCAATATAATGTCAAATAACTCATGCACCTATCACATATACACATCTATCTGCAAGCTAAACATTAAATGAACATATCTAACATGACTCACAATATGCGCCACATCATGATGATCATCAACATGAAAATTAAGTACAACTTCAACATGAACATAAAATACTGCATGGACCATATATATATATATATATATATATATATATATATATATATATATGAATAATGTTAAAAATATACAATTGTAATATAAATTTCATGGATCGGGCGCTGGTGGTAGTATAACAACATCAATAACACTAGTATAAGTGGATGCGGCCTGCTCAATAAAGCTGGGTGCAGCCTCGACAGTCGATGGTCAACTAGCCTGCTCATGATCATGATGATCACTAGTACTGATGGATCCATCCGCTAGTGGTAGTACAATATGATCAATATGAGGTGCAGTAGTAGTGGAGGCCTGCTCAATCAATACTATTGCAGCCTCGGCGGTCGATGGTCTAGCCTGCTCATGATGATCGTGACTAGTACTCATGATGGATGTTGCGGGCTACTGACTGGACATGGCCGATGGTCGAGCCTCATCTCCATGATTATTAGTGTCAGATGCTACCAGTGGAGCCTCATGCTGATCATCAGGCGTGCCGCGAGGTGAACGATCACAAGATGCATCTGAGTCGATACTGGCAGACTGTCCATCATGTGCCACAGCTCGACTACACCTATAGCTACGAAGAATCCTCCTCAATCGCGTAAAAGCTATCGTAGCCCCTACGAGATGCAACATCAGGCCGTACATGTCATGGAACATGCCTCTCCACATCCGTAACACTCTATCATAGCCCCGTATCTCTCTATAATGAGCGGGCCTCATGCCCGCATCTAAAATCAATCCACAGAGTTGCCTACCCAACTCCATCCAGTATCTGGTCTCAGGTCGACCACGCCTAGCAAAAGGTGGTACCGATGCACCATGAGGCACAGGATCAGTACGTCTCTCTGCTGCGCCACCAGCCTCATCCTCTGGCGCATCAGCCATCCCCTGATCATAATCATTAGGATCGACACCTAGATCATGTGGTGGATCTGGCATCTCATCGCCATCAAAAGAGCTAATGTTTGCAAAATATATACAAGTACACAACAATAATTAGACAATTTCATTACACAATTTAATAAAAACAAGTTAAAGAACATGTTAGAATAAATATAAATAAAACCGTAATATTACCTCTATCATCTGACGACTCATCAGGAGTGAAGAGGATGTTGGGACACCCTCTCCAATCTAGTCCAGCATAAGGACATGGGACCATAATGAAGGGATGCAGCCCACCAACACTGGCTAGTAAGTCCAGCGAATCATGTGATATCCTCGTTGGAAACATAGTGTCTCCCCTCTTGGGCATCATCTACCCCCACATGCGCATCCGGGCCTCGAACATCGGCCTACGAGGTTGTTGAACAAAACTAGGTCTCATCTCTGGAAACCTCTCAAAAAATAAACAAAACAGCTCTGAAGAAAAATGGAAGTTGACCCTCCCTTTTGCATGAGCACGACATCTATCTAAGGTCGTACAAAACTGTCGCAAAAAAATGGCAGACCACCTGACAAGTCGTGGCTGATGTACTAAAGAATCAACGTAATATAAAAGCGAGCAACTAATGCATTTGCCGTCACTGGTGTTGTGTGAAATGATCGAAGTGATAATAGAGAGGCACTGCACGTCCTGTCTACCAAAAGCACCTATACGTAACTGACCTCTAGGTACCTGAAACTCTGAAGGAAACAGTACATGTGCTCCAATGTATCTCTGGGATTAAACTAATTGACTCTCTGCTACACAACCAGCTGGCACGTCTGGGAATGAGGGAAAATCCACCCCTCTCCTTGGTAGTCCTGTAATAAAATAAATGTCCTCCTTAGTGGGTGTGTACCACTAGTTAGGACCAACATGAAAATCATGTCGGTGGGTATTCCACCTGCCGATAAGATGTCTCAAAAGCACACTATGGGCCTTTAGGCCAGAAATAGCCTCCTCATAGAACTTGAGGAGGCCTACCTACATAAGGATCTCCTGGGTATCTACAGTAATAGGGTGAGGGCATCCATCTCTCTCCCTCTCTCTCGCCTCCCATTAGCGAATCATGTCATATTTTTCTGCTTTTTGTTGTTGCCATTGCTGCTGTTCTCTCTGAATCATTTCCATATTAAATAAATTTTTTTATTAAAACAAAAATTTATTTATAAATATACATATATAATTTTTTTTGAAAAAAAAAAAACATAGAAGTCGGTTCTCCATAAAAACAGTCACGCACCGGTGTCGGTGCATCCTAATATTTTAATGCACCGTCCCCCGGGCCCCTAATGAAACACACCGCACCGAATTCGGTGCAGATGTCTATTTTTCAAGCACCGTGGACTGCATATAATTCAGAATAGCGGTGCACTGATTGAAATATACGCTCCAGCACGTATAGTCGTGTCAGTGCACTGACTTCATGACAATGACATAGTTCACGGTGAGGTCATTTACCCGGCCGCACCGTTGATCCTCTCAAAATGTAAACTGTAGTGCGTTGACATAAACCGGGGCGGAAAATGAAGTCAACGCACCACACTGTGATTTCCAGGGGAAACGATGCGCCTGGATAAATGAGCACACCGGATTTTTTCTTTTTTCTTTTTAGTTTAAAATTAGTTGGGGCGCCTTCCGGCACTGCCCTGGAAACAGTGCGGTTACCGTTAGCACTGGTAGTGGTGCTGCCTGTAAATTTTACAAGTAGCATCGCTATCTAGTGCAAGCCGAACAGCGCGAACGCACCGTGTGACAATTTTTTTTTTCTTTTTTAATGGTTATTTTTAAGTTTATTTCAATTTATAATCCGCTAAAAGGCTTAATTATAGAAAAACTAGAAAAATACCTGTACATTTCGCTGTCAAGGAGACATATTGGCTGTAAAATTTGGAAAATAAAATTTGCACACTGTTTTTCAAAATGTAAGATGGAGATTCGTGGCCAATGAAGAGCAGCAGTGCGTGCAATGGGTGCAATGAGAGCATCGATGTCAGGGCGACTCAGAAATAAGCAAATAGCATCGGGGCTTGAGAGCTCTGGAGCACTGAGGAAAGTGAATAATGAAGTTTTTTGGTCGTAAATAAGCGCACCTGTGCGGCTCAATAAAACCGCACTAGGTGGTATCAATTTTGGTGCGTTGTTTTTAACACATCGGGGCGTTTCCCTAACTGCGCACCGGGATGTTGCATATCGGCGCGAAAATTTGATGATGCACCGAGGCGATGTATTGGTAAATCACCGATGTGTAATAGTTGCAAAGCACTGGTTTTTTGGCCTTAATTTTTTATATATATAATGCTATTCCAGTGTGTGTAGTTTCTGGCGCACCGGTGCTCTTAGAGAATAACGCACCGGCGCGTTTCTGTTTTAGCACGGTGTTTTATGATGCACCGGCGTGGAAGAGTATTGACACCCTGGTGCGTTACAGTAATTGGACGCCATGGCAATGTGTACTTCACGCATGTTGTCTGGTGTGCCAATGTTTGGTGCGCACCGGTGCATTCTATGGTATCGTGTGCACCAGTAATTGATAGCTTAGGAGCACTGGAAAACTGAAAAATCCAAGTTTTTTGTCGTAAATATTTTTTTTTTAATTTAACCCTTTACCGGTGCGCGTTATTTTTAGGCGCACCAGAACTTTTTACTACAAACGCATCGGTCGGTTTGTGTTTTGGCGCATTTTTTATGATGCACTAGTGCGGTTTCTGTCTACCGCACCGGGTGGTTTCAGTGTTGGAGTTGTGTTTTATAATGCACCTACGCAAATGAGTTGTGAGGCATCGGTTCTCTATTATATTATGACGCACTAGGCGGGTGTGTACGGAGTGCATGGTGCCCAGTGTGCCAATGATTTTGTCTGCACCGATGCTTTTGTTTTTTGAGAGCACCGCGACGAGTTTTAACGATAAGAGCACCGATAGGAAAACATCCGTAAAACCCTTCGCCCGCCAAGCTCCTCTAGTAACCTCCGCTAGAAACTAATGTATGGGGTATTTTTCTTTGTGGTTCCTCAAAAGCATCCGCTAGAGGGTCTTTTCCTTGTAGTGTAATAAAAGTTAATAAACGCAAAATAAGACCAAAGTTAAGGAACACTTATTCCAAGCTGAATGTTGGGAAAAGATATCCTAGTGGGCATCACTGGATATCTATTTATGGCTAATAAAAATTGGCAAAGGCAATGGCTAAGGCATTAAAGAGGAAAAAAGTATTTTTGGCACATCTATTTATGAAAATAAAGTAAATTAGGAGAAAATGAAGGTAAAAGGTCACACGTTTCATGTGAGGAGTAAAATGAAGTAAAATAGTGGAAAATGAATAAAATAGAGGCCTAATTGATAAAAAGGCTTATGAGGCTCAGTTGCTACCCTTTTGTGAGTTTAGTTTTGGAGTTCTCTCATTATTCTCTCTCTCATACTCTTAGATACTTAGAGTTTTCTTGGAGCATTCCAATATTGATCCAAGAAAGAGGAAAGCAAGAAAAGTAAGGACAAGGAAAGGAAAGGGAAGATCAAGCAAGGAAGAGCAGGATCTAGCAGCTTCAGTAGGAATACTTGTAGGTAACATATTACATGTGTGATCTCCTAGCTGATTTGGACATGCATGTCTTATGCATGTTGGTATTTAGTTCTCTTGTTGTCAGTGACATGGTTTTGTCGGGTTTTTTAATGGATTTTAGCCTTGTATTTCCTTTTTCTGGATGCCATGGTGTGTTGGGATTTTGACCTCAGTTTTGACTTTTAGAATTTCTGGATGGATTTAGGAATCTGGGGCGGAGGTGGTCTCAAGGAAAATTCCCAAAGGCCTAGGAATCCCTTGACCAATTTTGTTGGGATAAATTGTAAAGCCTAAGGGTGGTGTCTGGGTTTAGGGCCTAGTGATTTGGGATTTCGATTGCGGTAAAGCCTAAGAGACAGTGAGATGGAAAATCCCTCAATGATTGTGATGGATTTTTTATGGCATTCTAAGATTGGTTCAGTTTTGTGATCAGAGCACCGGTTTTGGTGTGATCACGGTATGGTGAGAGTGGAGGTGGTTTAACCTATGGATTCCCTTAGCAGTTTTTGAATTGGTTTATCCATGAGACCACACTTTCATGCTTGGAATATGGCATGGGGGGTGACTGGTTGAAGAGAGATTTGGCTCAACCATATCTATGGTCCGATGGTACGTGGAAGTCCTGTACATGTTCAGTTGTGTCCTATTATAAATGAAAGCTAAGTTCTCTTTCTTTTGTACTTATTAATGTGTGGATTTAATGTCTATTATCTCACTTTTATTTCCATGGTTTTTTGTTGGCTATAAGCATGGTTAAATGACTGGTTCATGTCCTAATTATTTCATATATTTACTTGTAAATGTTAACATAATGGATGCAAGACCTAATTGATGTCATATCAGTTCAAGGAATAGGGTGGTGATCCTTCTTGTAATGCCTCTCAAGAGTTTTTAGTCATTTTTTCTCTATCTTGTATCCTAGACCTGTAGATTTCATTCATGCCAAGTCTTTAAAAGAATGTTAGTCCCATTTAGGGATGGTCAGGCCTAGTCCTGGAGTCATATTTGGTTCATTGGCATCGCTGTCATGTGTTTGATGAATTCTGAAAGCTACAGGAAGTTTTAGGAATTTTCTGGGATTATGGGCCTAAAAATTTCATTAAATCCCATGGACGCAAACACAATTCTGGGTAAAAAAGTGCCTAGATGCATGCATCGATATGTTGCGGGAGAATATAGAGCCTCCTAGACACATCCTTGACCATATCAAGGGAGCGTCTGGGGGTTTTCTTCAGTAAAAGTCAGTGGGACCCAGGCTAATTTTACAAGTTCTCAACATTAGGTCAATCTTTCACATGCATTATATTGTGCTAGGTACCTTGGGAACTATTTGCAGCATCACTATTATGCCTCACATCTATTAATAGGATCCATTACTGAATTGTAATCAGAAAGTCTCCTTACATGCTTGGAATTGACTCCTTCATTCACATGTAGCAGATTCATACCATTGTGATGAGTCAAAGACCTTAGGGCTTTGGGCTACCTCACTCAAACACACTACCTTTGTCAAGGTATGTTGGCGAATGTATTATGTACTATGAGGGCCACACTTGCGAACTCTCATTGATTTCTACAACCCTACTAATATATATTGTGATAAAGATCAACATTGTATAATAATTAGTCCTTCATGACATGAGTTTGCAGTAAATTTTGTAGGCGACCATCCTATATTCCTTTTATATTGAGTATGGGTACGCCTACCTCAGGGATGTATATGATATATCTAACTATGAATTTTTTATCCATTTGCAAGTTCTACATCCCTGGTTCCCTTTGTTTACCTAGATCACTAAGATTATTATAATTTGTTTCATCCATCATTTTTATCTTCGATGTCATTCATTAGAGGTCATCTATTATAGTTCCAAATGACTCCTCGTTGGGTCTACTAGGGAAACAACTCAAGATGAGGGTTGAAATGCAAGAAAAATCCATGGAAACTCTCTCAAAAACGCAGCTTTCCCTCTCCAATACCCCTATTACACTATCAATAAGAGTTACAGAACTCTATACGGTTTACCAAGGAGATTTGCAACACTTTTTTTACTCAAAAAAAGACAGTTGGAGTGGCTATGGATAGCATATTGAATGGATAAGGCTAGAAAATGTAAAAAATGATCATATTTCAAAGGTAAGGATGAAAGGACCATATGAAACATGGTAAGTAAAGTATCTATAAACATCTAATCACTCCTCAAAGTCCTCTATAAAATAAATTCTCTCTGTGGACCAAGGAGATAAAAATAGAGATAATGAAATGTTGTTGAATTAACAACCCACTTCTCTTTGTGATAAGGGACATAACACAATGAAGCTTGATTGTGAGCTATGGTGAGAAAATGATTTACAGGAAGGGACCACAAAGGGTGCAACATTGTAATCATCTATTGGTATAATAAAGATATCACGCTCCCCCCGCTCTCCTGTAGTTACATAAATTTTTCATGTTATTGTTAATGTATGTTCTTGATTTTTTATGATTCTAATGCTAATTCAATTGCCAATAAGACAAATATAGTGGTTTTTGTTGGTTTTTTTTGGTTTATAGGTGCAAAGAGTTCAAGGTAAAAGATCTCAAGGAGCTCCACCAATGAAGGAACCAAGCATCCATCTTCTAATATAAGGTGCACTCCCTTTATTTTCATGTTTACTTATATGATTATGCATGCATGTGTCATTCATTTTGGGTTAAGTAGATATCTATTGCATTGTATTTCATAGCCCTGGATATAAATGTGGGTCAAAATTACTCTGTTACTGCAGAGGAAATTACACATAAAAAAAATTCATAGAAATAAAAATATAGAGAGAAATTGTACATACCTTTAACCATACCTTTACCATGTAGTAATCAAAGGCCCTTATTTCTGATATTTCCCAGTATTATACGCCACAACATATTCCTTTCTCTAGAGATTGTAGGAGTTTCTTCGTCTTCCACTGCACCCTCGGGAATAATGGAATTATTACATCCACCACTAATAGTGCTTCCTAGAAACTTATACAAAATTCCAATCTAAACTCCTCTTAAGGATATCATTCCTTCATCAACCATTTATAGGGGTCCTTTTTAAAGACTACTTTTACACCTGTATCACTCATATTTCTTGCATAAATCAAATTTTTAGCCAACCCTAGTATGTTAGAATGTAGGGAGTGCTTTAATCCTTCCATCATGAGTTTCAAGTTGACTTTTACACATCCTATGATTATGGATGGTGCGTCATCTCCTAGGAAAACATAACCACCACTATATATTTCACACTCATAAAAAAACTCCTTGTGAGGAGTCATATGAAAATATGTCTCTAAGTCAAATAACCAAGCCTCACGATTTACATGTGTGCTTAAGGAAACAAAGCACACATCTCCTCCTTTGTTTGAGGATTTTTTTGCTTCCATAGAATGAGCATCAGTAGACCCATTCCCCTTCTCAGTAGTTTTGGATCTACTTTTCTTCCTATAATTCCCTTCTTTTACACATCTCCAACGCACCTTTATGAATTTTATTGGAGAATTAGACCTTCCTCTATATTTCGGTCTCCCAATTGCAAAAATAATTTTATTTCTACCTTGGGAGAATCCTCATATAAATAAGGTATTTCCATTTCCATCTTATCTTCTCCAATAACAAGGATGATGCTATTTCATCAAAACTTAAAAGAGTCACATTACTACCAATGGAAACAACTACACTATCGCATGAGTTTCGTAAAGAACACATTAAACTGATACTCTTATCTTCAAATAAAATTTTAATATCAGTAGATAACAACTAAATTACAACAATATTAAAGGTGTTCGAATTTTCTGCTAATGAGTTTCCATCCTTCATCCTCAACTTACATATCCTCTTTCGTAGGAATGATTCGTTCACTAGGGATTTAAACTGATGCAAATCCCCTAACACGTTTCACAATGTCTTCATTGTAGCCTCCACTAAAATAATCATTAATTCTATATCTCAGAGACACAATTACTTTTTATTCATTTCCTTTCGATATAAATTTATCCAAACTTCTCTTAACATCTGCATCGAAATAGTACCTAGATCCACAACAATCCATTAATCTTTGTCCACCAAAAAATATTCCAATTTGAGCTTCCATGGCCCAAAATATTCCCATTGAATTGATTTCTCTCTATCTTTGAATTGCTCACATATTCTTCCACCACAAGAATCACTACCACATGTCTCTCATTATAACAATATTTTTTATAACCCCAAGCCAAAAAAATTAGACACAGAGGCATCCCCTTGATGACAAATTGTTCCGATACCAAATGTATGTTTTAAACATGTATGTTTATTTTCTACAAATTTATTTTGAATGAAAATAGATAATACGCAATGACACACATAAATTTATCCCAAATATTTTATGTTGGAAACCCATAACTTGTAAAACATAAAGTTTTTACAATATATTACGTACTTATAATGTTACAATATAGTATAAATTCCCAATCAATTAAACTTTAATTAGAATACAACCATAGATTCTTAACCAGAATTAGATTAGGATTGACCACAAGATTGTGTGCCATGAAACTACCAAATGGTGAAAACCATGCCAAGCATTATTGCTTGTTAAAGCCTCTTGATGAAAGCCTATTGATGAAAAACTTATTATTGGTTTTATCTTAACATGTCCCTTTAGGCCTTTATATGAGGACTTTCACCCCTCAATAATGGGGGCTTTTCCCTTACAACCACTAGACAGAGGGATGTTGCACCCCTTGTGAGCACCCTTTGTGCTTAATGTAATGGATCGTGTGTAAGGCTAGTTGTGCAAAGAATATAACACATACTCAACATGTGAGCATATTGTGACAATATTATGACCTCGCAATGAAGGACAAAGACCATACTATTTATGCTATTTTGGTTCCCATAATGTTAAGATATATCAATTTGTTACCGCCCATCTTGTGTATATTGCTTTTTTTGTTTAGATAGTGTGGCACTCTATAAATATTAACTTTTTAACTTTTGGTTTCCTTATGTAGATTATTTATTTGACTAGCTAATTTTTGTTTTCATTAGTTGTAGCTCATTGCAGTTACCTTACAACCGCTTTTTTTGTGGGAATCGACTCCAATTTTGTTGAAAGACAACATGTCCACAATTTCATATTTTCCATGGTTCAATGTGTGATTGAAAAACCACCATCTTTTTTCAAAATAAAACCTCATAGGAAATCCCCTTAGCACTTATCATTTCATCGATGATACCTATTATAAACCATTGGATACTAATTATGATGCCTAACCTAGTAGAAACATAACGTGAGACATACAATAAAGAAACTAGCTTGAGGTATCAACATAAAGATTACTTAAATAAAACTCAAAATACTCAATTACTTGAACTAATCCCCTTATTTTAAAAAATTATAAAGTTCCTACTATCTTTAAAATAAAATTTTGGAAAGTAATAATACATTGGAAAAATATCCCCGATCAGGGTGCCACGTAGGAGACATGAGGCGTGAGGTGGCACGCGGCGGCGTGTACCACATGGCCACTTGAGGACAGATGACGACATGCGTTCTGAGGGGAGGTACTACCAATCGCACAATATAATGACGGGTGAGGAAGACGATGGAGGCCAACTAACCATGTCAGATTTGTATGGGAAACAACGTTAGTGTGTAAAGGGGGTTATGAAGGCCGGTGAGGGGAAAGGTGGTATTGTTTTCCGACAGATTTTGGAGGAAGGAAGAGCAGACAGAGCTACCATGTGAGAGAAGGCCAGAGCCCTGCGACTGCACCCTCTCACCTGGTATTACTCTACCACTGGGCATGGTCCTACAACAACACTGTTAGTTAATTCAACAGTCTGTACTACTGCATGCAAGTATGGTTAAAGAACATACAACAAAAAGGGAGGCCAAAGACAAAGGGAAACAGAAACAAAGCAAGCCTACAATGGGCCCTAGAAAGAAAGGGAGAAAATCATGAAAAAAGGTAATGGAAAACATCTTTGATGCCTATTCTACTCGTATTCTGCCACAAGTCTGAACACTTATCTTTGGATGGGAGCGAGACTACAATACCAAGGAGGAAGGAGAAATACAGGAGGAGGAAATGGATTTCTTAAAGAACCCTGGTAACACAAGAGGTAGAATGTCTCTATTCCACCAGTCTATCCATACCTACTGGACGCTTGAATGTGTTCTGGCCAAGGCAATTATGAGTATCCAGGAAATTGGAGGTGACCCAAAATCTACCTCCTTTTAAATGAGATAAGGAGAGAGATCCAAGAAATTTGTGTTGCACAGCATCATGGTAACGTTCGCCTAGGCTGCATAGATCGACAACTGCAAACCATGCACTAGGTGGACATGCCCGGTTCTAGTGTAAAGGACCCGACACCAATTGAGTCATCGAATGATTGAGTTTGTCTTTTCTCTAGTTTTTTCCCATGCGTACTGCGGATAGCATTTACTTTTTAAAGTTATTGTATGTAAGCGATAGTAAACTGGACATAATTGATAGTAGAAGGTTTAAACTTTTTCAGTATTGATTGGCCTACAACTCTTTAAGGTGGCCAACAGACCTGGTTTCTTTCGGGGAGGTTGAGGCCATCAAGTTTTGCTAGATGTAACCTGTTGTTCTTTTTTATTTATAGAAAATAAAAATTAGTAGAAAATAGAAAAGAACTACTAAACTGACCAAAAAAAAAAAAAATACAATAAAATTATATAACATTTAAAAACAAAATATCACTCCTTAAAAAACTTATAACATTTTAAAAAGAACATCGATCAACAATTCTTACATTCAATATTAAAGTTTTCCCATGAAAAGGCATTTACCTACTCCTTAATACTTTGTCTTCGTGAAAGTGTTTCTACTGTAACAACTGAAGGAACATCCTCAAGTCCTGGCTTTCCAAGACTCCGCTCTATGAATCCTGATCCCCTTTGCAGCTTAAGGATGTCTCCACTAGGCCCTTCGTTGCGGAAACATCAAAATATACCTCATGTTACTTATGCAGATGCCATATATTAATCGGATCAACTCCGGTTATCATATTCCTGCTTTGATTTCTAAATTGAATCGGCTATGCCTATGGGGAGCAACTTCTTCGAACTGAACATTCAGTAACTAAACGTTTGCAGCAACTTTTCCCAAGATGAGGATTATTTGTACATTCAATAAGTTGATGTTTTAAAGCTTTCTTACTATTTTCTTCAACTCACATGTTGGATGTAATTAGGTTTCCAGATTAATTACTTCTGTATCGATTATAGAGCTTTATATTAAATGAAAAGATATTTTGTATATCTGTATATATGTGTTGGGAAAGAATTCTTCAAATATTCAATCAAGTACTTGTAAAATAAAGGAATTGAGGTTTAGTGTGATTTTTTTGGAGATTTTTCTAGTGGAGTTTTTGGATTAATTTTTTTTTTAAATCTTGGGCGAATTCATTGAAATCACATGTCCAAGTGCTTTGGGGTTTTTAGGGTGCGGAATCCATATATATAGTCAAAAACCAGTTTAAATAATAGAAATGAAGATTTCACCTCAATTTTTTCTGCTAAGTTATAGCACAGTAAATTCCAAAAAGTCTCACTAAAGACAACTCCTAAAGGAATAGCATAGAATGTCAAACAATGGTCACTAGTAGTTGCAATTTTTTTTCTTAGACTATGTATGTCAAAATATTTTCAAAATATTTCAAACAAAATATGTATAATATCAATGTTAGAACCAACTAATATGGTTCATCTCAAGACAAGGTGAAAAAGTTAATAGATTTAATTTTTGAAAAAAAATTGGCATTATTTAAGAGTTATATATTGAAATTAACCTATTTAATAAGTACTTCCAAATAACAGACTTGAATTTTATTTTCTTAATAACTAATTACCTAATTCACTAACAATTAGGCAATGATGCATTCATATTATTTATTCATGAAAATCCGTAAAAAAAAAATATAATTAAATTATTTAATGTAATCACAAAAAATATATTTGATTATTTAACTATTTAATGTCATCAGGAAAAATACATTCGACTATTTAATTATTTAATTTCATCAGAAAAGAGGTGTTTGAAGAAAGATACTAAACACCCAAACTTCCAAAACATTCTCTTGTAGTCATTTTTGAAATCAGCTGTAATAATAATGGGTTCCAGCCGATGTAATCAAATTGCTTGAGATCAGTGGTAATAATTATGGGTCTTAGCAGTAATAACAATGCTTGAAATGAGTTGCAATAATAATGAGAGACAGCAGGTGAAATATCTTATCAATATCTTGTAGAACAAGCATTTGCAATAAGCCGCATTTGAGCTTGCAATGACATAAAGTGTGAACGATTGAAACTGTAACGAATCTTTCCCAATCCATAGCGTGAACGAAAGTCCAAAGCCTTCATCCACAAGCAAGTTCTTTTTTACATAAAAGATTGGAAACGTGGGTTAAAATGAGATATCTTGATTAAATATTAAACTGACAGACCAAGTCGACTGAATGATGCCTGCATTTCGACGCGAAGGCAAATGATTGGGAAGAATCCAATGTAGCATGCCTTATTTGTCAAAATTTTAACATTTGTTTCAACGCAAGCAATCATGATTAAGAAGTTTCGTTGTTGCTTGTACTCTGTACAGGGTGGAGAGGAGACAATGATACTGTTACTATTATGGAAGTTACAATATGTAAAGTATTGTCAACTTTCAATAATAATATTAATTGATGTTAAGGGGGACATCAGACGCTTGAAAAACGCATATCCTTGAATAAGCTGTGTCGGTGTTGTTTAAAGCAGTTGTTTACCCTTAGTTGTTTACTGAGGTTTAAAGATCGTTAAAAGTAGTTGGAATCTGGAAAAAAATTTAAAAAATATTGTAATAACAATGTTTGAATTATGTTTGATAGTGAAAATAAATTAACACTATCAAAAATTTATAAAACATTCGAAATCTTGAAATTATATAACTATAACCTAAATTTACAAAAATCTATCCATACCAAAATTTCCATTAAAAAAAACTACTACTTGTTCAAATGCTCAAATGCTTGGCTATCACCTATTCTCTCGTCAACATCTAAGTACTAAGTTTGTATTTTGATCTTTCAACGTCAAGTACTAAGCTTGTATCTTGATCCTTGTGGAACTCAAATCAATGCCCAACTTTCTTTACCAACTTCAACCTTTTCTAACAAACCTTAACAACTTCAACGTAGACTAATCACCTGATTGCAATTGGCAAGTTGCATATATATAAATAATTGATCTCCTTACTTTCCTAATCCATGTCTATTTTCTTCTCTCAAATCACTCAGAACCCATACATACTTTCTGGAGTTTGAAGTTGAAGTCGAAATAGTGCAGTATAATAAGACTATTCTGTTTGCTCACTGTTCTGGTATTGGATATACGTAGTGGGTACGTGAATCAAACTGTAATGGAAGTGTTTAATCAACATGTCCCTGCACGCTTATATAACGCCAGGTTGGTTTTAATGATGCCCATTTGGCTGACGTTGTTGACTGCTATGGCCTGTGCGAACCTACTCACTCAGACATTCGTTGTACGTCTTCTTAACTTCATTATATTTCACTTTATATGTTTTCTAATTTGGACTCTTGAATGTATTTTGTTTTATATATTATTATTTAGATTTAAATACGAATTTGAAATAGGAGGGTTATTATTTAAAATATGAAGATTTTAGTAGTGAATTATATTAAATATTATTTTTGAGATTTAATTGCATTAAATAAGTCAAATGAACATTTCATAGAGATAGTCGTAACTGATGAATTTGAAATAATTATTATTTATTTTATTTTTATTGGACTTTCAGCTTCAATCGACATCTGTAAAGAGACTATGTGGGACGCACAATATAATCACCGTTAATGGCCAGTTTCCAGGTCCGACTCTCCATGTCACCAACGGGGACACTCTTATGATCAAAGTGTACAACAACGCCCAATATAACGCGACAATTCACTGGTATGTCTCAATCAGAAGTGAACGAGATTTATATATTGATGTATTTTAATGAGGGTAATGTCATGGTAAGTGCATATAGATGCATTTTACAGTTTAGTTTTAATTACAGATAACGCGAGATAAAGTGAGTATATTGTATTTGCAGGCACGGAGTGCGCCAATTCCGCACTGGGTGGTCTGATGGGCCTGAATTTATAACCCAATGCCCAATTCGCCCTGGGGGAAGTTACACATATAGATTCACCATCACTGGTCAAGAAGGGACTCTATGGTGGCATGCCCACAGTTCATGGCTTCGAGCTACTGTCTATGGAGCCTTGATCATCACTCCAAGCCTAGGAACCACTTATCCCTTTACCACACCCAATACCGAGGTTCCCATCCTTCTAGGTATGTTACCACGGATTCTATTTTTTGAATCTCTAGTTGGCAATATTCAACTCTGCTTGATTTTAATGCCAGGCCTTGTTTGCACTCGCAGGAGAATGGTGGAATAGGAATCCTATGGATGTTGTGAACCAAGCAACTCAAACAGGAGCTGCCCCCAACGTTTCAGATGCCTTTACTATCAATGGACAGCCAGGAGACCTATACCAATGTTCAAGTTCAGGTACATTTCTATGCATTAGACTGAAATTCTTCTACTATTTCTGACTTGAATGACAAATCTAGATAAAGTAACTCGGCTAACGGCAAACAATGGTTGTAGATACCATTCGGGTCCCGGTGAAAAGTGGGGAAACTAACCTTCTACGGGTTATCAATGCTGCACTCAATACCGACCTATTCTTCACGGTAGGTAGCCACACAATGACAGTAGTAGCTGTGGATGCTCTGTATACGAAGCCTTTTCAGACGAATTTTCTGATGCTCGGCCCCGGGCAGACAACAGACGTGCTTGTCACTGCTGATCAATCTACAGGTAGATATTACATTGCTGCTCGAGCATATTCCAGTGGGCAAGGAGTTCCCTTCGATAACACCACAACCGTTGCCATTTTAGAATACGAGGGAAGTTCTAGCAGTACATCAGTTCCAACGGTGCCTAATCTTCCAGCTTATAACGACACCCAGACTGCCACTAAGTTCGCCAATGCTCTCAGAAGCTTGGGCTCACACGAGCACCCTGTCTTCGTTCCTCAGAGTGTGGACGAGAATCTGTTCTACACCATCGGTCTAGGATTGATCAACTGTCCAGGACAGTCTTGTGGAGGTCCCAACGGATCAAGATTTGCAGCCAGTATGAATAACGTATCGTTTGTTCTGCCATCAACTTCTTCAATCCTGCAAGCTCAGCATTTTGGTTCTCTGGGGACTTCCGGCAATTTGATTATACTGCAGAGCGTGTTAGAGTCTCCTGGTCCCTGGCAGCAGTAAAAGTTCTAAACTATAACACGAAGGTGCAAGTAATTCTGCAGGGAACAAATATCTTTGCGGGAGAAAGCCATCCTATCCATCTCCATGGTTATGACTTTTACATCGTGGGATCAGGGTTTGGTAATTATAATTCAAAAACAGATCCTCAGAAGTTCAACCTGGTGGATCCTCCTATGCGCAACACTGTGAATGTTCCGGTCAACGGCTGGGCTGCCATACGATTCGTTGCCGACAATCCTGGTATGGATAAAACTACACTCTTTTTTTCTATGTTTTCTCTTATATCTTTGATTCCCTGATGTTGGCTACTGGTGATTATGTATGGCAGGGGCTTGGGTGATGCACTGCCACTTGGACGTGCACATAACATGGGGTTTGGCCATGGTTTTTGTGGTGAGCAATGGACCTACCCCTCTTTTCAGTATCGAGTCGCCCCCTGCAGATCTTCCGCAGTGCTAACGAGAAATACCATGCATACCTATGACAGATCGACTATATAGATAGAGAGGACATTGCTATTATATAGTTAAGATGGGTGCATAATTTTCGTCTAGATCCACAAATATTCCATTCTGTCTTGATCTGTTGCCATACTCGATAGTTATTTCGATTGTGAGATCAATTTTGATCGCCCTTTGTTTCATCGTACGTTACACGTATGAGAGTCGCAATTTTGCTTAGTACAGATGTTTATCTCTGTAATCAGTAATGCCAGTTTCGTATGGGTATCCATTGGTATATATAAATATTTCTTTTTTTGTTTTATAGATGTGTTTATTATTACTTTACAAAGTAAAAGATTAGCATTAGTGCGACTTTGTGAGAGATCTGCGTAGCCATGGTTCTCATTAGTCCTTGACAACTGTTTATTTTGAGTGAGAGTGAGAGTCACATCGATTTGCAAGGTTTTCAAGATTAAAGTTCATAGCTTTCTATAACATAAAAAAATCGACAGTTTTTATTTTGGTGATGTGGACGTGGACGCACAACCTGATAGTGCCTAGCTTCTATTCTACTTTACTAAGGATTCTATTATTCATTCCCAAATTTTCTAATGTAGTACTATGAGAGGGTTTGAAATATTTATTTTTTATTTTTATTTTGTAATCGATATATGTAATAAATGGAAAAGTGGGGTTGTATAAGTTGTTGGTGGGTATATTTTTAATTTATCTATGTTTATTGTAAAGATGGTAGTTGTTGGTGGGCTTCTTTCTTACTTATCCATATTTATGGTAAGGTGTTGAAAGTGGTTGTTGGTGGGTTTTTCTTTTACATATTTATGCTTATTATATGGAAAAGCTTTTCTCTGTAGTCACTTGCCACTTCTATCATTGTTCTTATTATCTATGTTTTTGTTGGTGACTTTTCATAGTTAACGTTGTGTGTTTTTTATAGTCAAGCGGACATATAGTCTTAACACAAATATTTGTTTTACATCTCAAAGTATGTGGTCCAAATTATGGATATTGAAACCCACATTTGACCTTAATACTAGTCATTACTAGGCAACACCTAGATTCCTTGCTTGCTTTCAAAATATTTTCCTTTTGACATTTGGAAGATAGGAACTACATCACTTTACAACTATTGCCACTAGTTTAACATCAATGCCCAATTCAATATCCTCAACTCAAATGCAATTTAGAGACCCTCTTGCATGAGGACTCCATCAAAGGAATATTAAGATGTTTCTATTTGCACTTAGCTTTTTAACATGTAAAAATTTATAGAGGTGAGTAAACATGAAAGCATAACTACCACGGGCATCTCTTCTTCTTTTTCACCATGTCCTCAAAGGCAATGCAAATAAAATATCCGAAATGTCAATAAAATATTTGGGAATTTTTAAAAGAAAACGTTGTGTTACCAAATATGGCAAGGTTAAGATGTCAATGAAGTCCACTTGAATAAACTAAAATACACTCAAAATAAGTGGGCATGGGATTAGAAATATGATGCCCATAGATGACTGGTGAATAACCACTAAGTTGTGTTGAGGATGGGTTGTCCATATAAAGTTAATTCAACAAGGGATTTCCTCTATATTTAGTGAACATAATGCTTTAGTAGAGATCCACCCTTTCCCCTTCCCATCCTTTTCCAATTGCATCCCTTCATGATATGATGCAAGCCACCCACTTGGACAACCAGGATTCATTATCTATATCCACCATTACACCAAATAGGTGATGGAGTGTTGATACTATGCACATGGAATGTAATGTCAATTGAATGTTTGGGTTATCATCCCACCATGTGTAGGTGAGGAGAGAGACCTGAATTTGACTTAGCATTTTCTTTCAAAAAATTATTATAATTTATAACCTCAAAAATTCCATTGTACTAATCAATATTTAGTGCTATCTAGTGGATTAAAAAATTGGGCATCCAAGCCTTGAATCCAAGCACACGTTAACCTAAAAAAAAGGGGGTAATTCCCTAATTTATCTACGATCACGAATGAAATGGGCTTGATGTGTTACATATTGCTACCAAATTTAACATTTAAGATGCTAAAATATCTAATGAGAAGGAATATGAGTTCGCAAGAGACACAATGAGTTGAATTTAAAATCATTATGTAATCTATTGTCAATGTTATTTTATGGTCATTTAGCAAATTTAGGTGCTAGTGGGGGAAGCCTTTTTTTATGGTGTGGGGCTTCAAAAACCCACAAATGTACAAAAAAAAACATTTGTACTTGTTCTATATTGGGTGATGATGTCATTGGGAGCATATTAGAGGGTTGTCATTTTCTCATATTGAGAGCTTAGTATAGTCTAATCATGTTTCATTTTACATTATTGATATAATCCAATCGATCATCATTTTCCACTATAACAAAAATTATGAAAGTACAATGCAATATATGTTTACTCCATGATAATGGCCATTTACCAACTAACTACATGATGATCAACATATCTCATTCAATTTCAACCATCTTCATGCATTGTAAGCTTCATATAGTCTATTTATTCATCATTCACTATTTCAACAAACTTTATTATAGACAAATGAGATGCATATAAATTACATGCTTATCTTTGTGTGTCACCTACCAACATGATGCTTCACATATAACTAAGCTTTTTCTTACATAGCTTCAATACTCGACACAATGACTCAAATATTTTTATTATTAAAGGACTATAAACATTAAGGAAGAGGGAATATAATCAGTTCACTCATTTAGCATTTCAAACATAGAGAATGCACCCACATATTTCATTTGTCATTTAAATAAAAATAACTCTTTAATGTATTTCAAATAACGTAATTGTATTTTAGCAAGATAATTAGATGTGCTAGAGATCATAAACCAAAGTCTCACAACACAATTATAACACTAATTCAATAATATTTTATTATTAGTCACAAATTAAAATTATTTTTTTCTTAATTTTTTTTTAAAATTATCTATTTAAATAAAATTTTATTTATATATTCAAATAAAAATGATAATCTAACTTAATTGATCTTAAATAACATTAAGTTTTTCTAACATATTAATTTCTTTATCAACTTCATTCTTCTACCTTCCTATAATGTAAGTAGTAAATATGTGGCTTTAGCTTGTTAATTTAAGTTTTATGGAAATTTTCTCTCCTCATTTTGCTTGTATTTTCTTAGATAAAGCACTTATGATGTTGATCAAGTCAAGGTATTTTTTCTAAGTTTTATATGGAGGATGGTGTTCTGGAGCTTCCATGGTGGAAACCCTTAGGGTTTACAAGCAAGCCCTACCTCAGGGCTCCATGGTGGGTTGCTGAACGAAGTGACAGGCGTACGTCAATGTCAGAGCCTTGCAAACATCTGGACCGCCCTAGTTTGGCCACGAGGAGTACAGACTGCGGCCTAAAGACCGTTCAGACTTAACCGACAGCAAGATGAAGGTTAAGGTTTTTTACTGTTCTTTTTTCACACGACGGGGTTTGTTTTTTAGGGTTTCTGAACAACAGTAGGCAGCTCGCTATCGTGGTGCCGGGATAAGAAGCATCATAAGCCGCAAAGATGGGGTTTGAGCGCGAATACATGGACATCGAGCCAGCAACGGAAGACTTGCTTACAGTATGGGGCCATGAAGTATCTGCAAAGAATTTGGACCAGTTTTTCCTGAAGCCTGCAGCAAACGTTTCTCGCCATAGTAAGGAAGAAGGAGTAGGAAGCTTCTCCAGCAGAGCTTCCCTGCTTGAAGATACGGTCCAGAACACACTGTGTGGGCGTTGGAAGGTTAGCAGCGCCTCTAGTCAGGGGTGAGGACAAAACCCTCGGGTCGACGAAGTTGGTGGTCCTCAGAATCGGGACTTTGCTCCATTAACCCCCGTTCGGGGCCAAGTATTTCGATTTTTTCCTTCGCTTACTGGTGGGATTGAACATATTGTGGTTAGTTATGGTTTACTTGGTCAGAAAGGGTTAAAAGCTATCAGGGAAGCTAGCCAAGGAGGCCACGATACCAAAGGGGTTAATTTTAGGGGGGAGTCCCTGGTATATAGGAAACCCTCTCTGAGTCAAGGTTTGCATCTCGCTCATGCCAATTCTGCTCTCAATTTGGAAGTGGTCGGTTTGAATCTGTTTCAGGCATACGTACAGCTTTGACAGTCACAGGTAGAAGCCCTAGGGTTTGGGCAAGAAAGGGCATCTCATAGTGAAACAGTAGAAGGAGAAGCGAGAAGGCTAGTGTAAGAAGAACTAGGGTTAGGTTTGGTTCAGAAAACTGGCCTGACTGAAGGGCAAGGTTTGGAAAGAGTTTTGGTAGGAGGGGTTAACAAAGAACTGCAGCAAGGCAACAGGGGTCGCCTGTAGTTGAAGAAATAGATGCCCCGATTTCACAGGATATTGGAGGGGGCGAAGGGCAGAAGGAGGTAGTGAGTGAGAAAAGAAAGAAGCAGAAGCCTATCAAAAGGAAAGAAGTTCGTCCTAGCTGTGTTCTCGGAGTGGACATACGCATATATGAAGTCATGGAAGCCACAGATACTATATTGGTTGGCAAAGTTTGCGAAAGGAAGTATTCAGCAGACTAAATTTCGAACTGGGCCCAGACAAAATGGAAGGAAGATCTCGGGCAACCGGCGGAGATCAAAGTCCTAGACACAGGTTGGTTTAGTATAATATTTGAGCATAAGGATCATGTCGACTGGGTGCTTGAAAGAAACTGGTGTTTTTGGAAAAGACCGATCCTATTCCACAGATGGACCCCTCTGTTCGATGCTCAAAAGGAAAAGATGGCGAAATCACCTGTCTGGGTTAAATTGCTAGGACTTCCGATGCCATTCTCGACCAACTTTGCCTTCCTCTCCATTGGAAATACTCCGGGAAAATACCTGGAAGTTGACGGGTCATTTCTACAAACAAGGGATCTGAGTGTGGCAAGGATTTTGGTAAGTCTTAATCAGAGAGAAGGGCTGGTGGACGCAATGACTTTAATGTACAGGGAATTTGAGTTCTTGCAAACACTAGACTATGAAAATCTCCCTTTACGGTGCCACAGATGCCATAAGTATGGTCATCTAGCCAAGGAATGTCCACTTGGCCATCGTCGTAGAAGAAGACAAAATAAGGTTGTAAGGAAGCCGGTGGATCCACCCCAAGCAGAGGTAGAAAAGGTTTTCGAGTTGAATCCATCAGAGGAAGTTTCAGGGGCAGCTCAGGAAAATATGGATTCGTTGGACCAGACTCTGAAGATTGTCATGATACCTGCCTCCAAGAAGTCTGCTCTGTTGTCCTCTCTGGCTCCTTCAGCTCGTGAGAAAGATGGGGCATTACAGACGGGTATGGTTCTCTCTCCTCCCTCTCCCCTTTGCTCATCTGCTTGATTTTCTGCTTTAGTTTCTTCTGAGCCTGGTCCTTCCAGGAAGATCCAAGTTGATCTATTAAATTTAAATATTAATCAATCTTCCATTGATAGTATTTTCATGACTATCCCTCCCTCCTCTGAGTCTCCTCCTCCTGTCCTGGATTACCCCTTGGCTCTTAGTCCTTCTAGGGCGCCTCCCCCCCTCCCTGAAGCTCCTCCCTATAACCTTAGACCTATGGCAACTCGCACTAGGAAAGGACTCGTGGTTGGAGGCCTGGAGTCGGACCCTGTATCCATAGGTCCCAGGAAGATGAGAGGCAGTAAATCAAACCTCTCAAAGGCTCAGTTGAAAGAAAATTTAGACATAGCAGATGGGAAACAAAGATCTTTGTCTCGGGTGCTTAGAGCAGTGCGGCCATCCTCTCAAGTTCTGTGATGATTTTTCTCTCCTACAATTGTAGGGGTTTAGCTAGTCAGCCCAAAAAAATATCTTTGAGGGAGCTGGTTAGAGCCCATAACCTGGATGTTATTATGCTTTAGGAGATGCTAGGTAAAGGAGAGGAAGTAAAGGGAATTCTCACTAAACTATTCCCTGGGTGGTAGTTTCATACTCTTGATGCAATTGGCAGATCTAGGGGTGTGGTTTCGGGGTATAAAGTTGGGAACCTAAAAGAGATCTCGACCTGGGGCTTTGGAATTATACTAAAAGGAATTGTGCCTTCCTTTCCTCCTTCTAAATGTGTATGGACCATGTCTGGAGAGGGAGCGTTTCTGGACACCCTTCTTTCTGAAAACTTGTCTCAACCATCCAAATCTCATCATAGGAGGAGATCCCAACTTCTCCCTAGGTGTCTCGGAATCTTAGGGAGCCTCTGCCCGAGTAGACCCTTTGACAGATTTCTTTCTATATAATATTGTGTCTTCTCACCTGGTGGATGCCTCTTTACTTAAGCCTCGACCTACCTGGAGGAACAAAAGAGTGGGAGAAGCTTGGGTGGGGAAAAAGCTGGACCGGTTCCTGTTGAGCGAAGACTTGGTGGAGAAAATTTCTGTATTTAGGCACTGGGTGGGGGAAGGGGGCTTGTCTGATCACCTCCCAGTCCTATTGGAAATGAAAGGTGCTCCCAAAAATCCTGGGTCTCCATTTAAATTCAATTCTTCCTGGTTGAATGATGATTCTTTCATAGCTTTATTTCATGCTACGTGGAGAAGGGATAGGCTTGAGAACAGGGAAGGTCAATGTAGGAGTCAGCTATTTATGAATAATCTCAAAAGACTGAAGACTGCAAAAAAGGAGTGGGTTACCCAAAAAACCTTGAAAGAAGAGGAGGAGATGAGGATTATAAATGCTGAGCTGGATCTCTTGGAAGATCCTGAAGAATAAGGCTATTCTACTCTAGAATCTCGGAACAAAATCAGTGAGTTGGAAGCTGCAAGGAGGAAAATTCTTCAGGTAAGAGAGGAAAGTTGGCGCTTAAAGAGAAGAGCAATTTTGCTCCAAGCGGGGGATGAAAACACTAGGTTTTTTCAGAACTATACAGAAGGAAGGAAAAGTTTGAACGTGATTTGGGAAATGCAGAAAGAAAATGGAGAGAAGGCCCAGTCCTTTGAAGACTTAGCGTCTCTTGGGGTTGCTCATTTTAAAGAACTATTTAGAGCCCCGAAGGAAGCTTCTATTGCAGAAGTCATTCGAGTGGCACAATTCTTTCCTAGTTTCATTGATGAGGAAGGGAACGAAAGTATTATGGCCCCGGTCTCGAGAGAAGAAGTGGAAGCTATTTTTAAGCTGATGCAGAAGGACAAAATTCCAGGGACGGATGGCTGGACTATAGAATTATTCTTGCATTTATTTGAGTTGATTGGAGATGAGATGGTTGCGGTTATAGAAGAGTCTAGGAGTACTGGCTCTATCTATCAGCCTTTCAATGCCACTTTTTTAACCCTCATTCCTAAGTTTGAGCACCTTTCCTCTTTTAATGATTTCCAACCCATATCTTTGTGCACCTACTTATACAAGATTATTGAAAAATTTATTGCCTCCAGATTGAAACCCTTTCTCTCCAAGAATATATCTGTAGAACAATTTGGATTTTTGGATGGAAGGAAAATCCATGAAGCAGTGGGGATAGCTCAAGAAACTCTTCACAGCCTCAAAAAGAGTGGGAAAAAAGGAGCTATAGTAAAAATTGACCTTTCGAAGGCCTATGATAGGATCAGTTGGATGTATTTAAGACTCTTGTTGACGCATCTTGGTTTCAGTTTTGATTTTGTAAGATGGGTCATGGGGTGTGTTATATCTTCATCGATTGCTATCCTGATAAATGGAGTAGCCTCAAATTTTTTCAACCCCCAAAGGGGCCTTCTCCAAGGGTGCCCTCTCTCTCCCCTTCTATTTCTGTTGGCTGCTGAAGGTATCAGTTTAATGATTCATGAGGCTAAGAGGCAAGGGGAGCTCAAAGGAATTGAAGTAGCGGTCAATCTCTGGGTAACTCACCTCCTCTTTGTTGACGACATCCTGTTGTTTAGCAATGGGAGTATAGAAGACAGTCGTTGTTTAAAAAATATTTCGGACCTTTTTCTGAAAGCTACCGAGCTTAGTATCAATGGGCAGAAATCATTCTTGACCACGATAGGGCTCTCAAGGGTGGAAGTGGACAGAATTAAAGACTACCTTCACTTTGAAGTCAAATCCTTACAGGACTCCTTTAAGTATTTGGGCTTCTTTCTTAAGTCGGATAATTACTAGATACAGGATTGGAAATGGCTTATAGCTAAAATAGAGAACAGGATGAATCACTGGAGCTTTAAATGGCTGTCTAGAGTGGGGAGACTGGTTCTAATCAAATCCGTAGTGTTGGAAATTCTGGTTTACTGGGCTAGCCTTATTTGGGTGCCAAAAATAATTTTGATGACCATCAACAAAATCTGTAGCATATTTTTGTGGGCAGGCTCAAAGTCGGATCATGTAACCCCTTGGGTTGCATGGGAAAAAATTGTCAGGCAGAAAAGTTGGGGAGGCTGGGGAATAAAGGACCTCGTTCCCTTCTCAAAATCCCTAGCTGCAAAACTAGTCTGGAGACTCATCTCTACGGAGAACCTCTGGACTTCAGTAACAAGGAGGAAATATATAGACCCCATGCCAAACCTGGTTTGGCTCAAACTACCTAAAAAATCTTCCATAAATTCGTCAGTGGTGTGGAAGGCCTTGGTGGTAGCAATAAAGATTATTGAACAAGAGTTGGCTTGGGATGTAGGGGATGGGAGACAGGTCAGACTGGGTCGTGACCCTTGGGTGGGTTTCTCAGGTTCTTATGTGCTCTCTAGAGACCTAATCGAGCACCTTAATAACAGAGGCTTTCACTTCCTATATCATGTAGCTGACCTTGTGAATTATTCGATTTGGAGACAAGAATGGCTGACTGGGAATGCTCTTTTCTTGGAGGGAAGATGGTTTGAGGAGTGGGAAACTATAGATCTGACCTACTGAACTCCCACATTCACATAACTGACAAGAACGATGAGTTGTGGTGGGTGCACTCTCAAACAGGAATGTATACCCCTAAATTGGGATATGCTTGGCTGATGACTTAGAATGGGTGGGTGGAGCCTGCTTGGTGGTCAAAACCTTTGTGGAAGTTAAAAGGGTCGGATAAGACAAGGTTGTTCTTCTAGTGTATCCTCTAGAAGAAAGTCCCCACTTGGGATTTCCTTCAAAGAAGGGGGAAGATCGGACCAGGGTGGTGCTCTCTCTGCAAAGATAGTGAGGAAATAATGCAGCACGTTTTTATCTCTTGTCCCTTTAACATAAGCCTTTGGAATGAAACACTGCATATGACTAATATTCCTCAGAAATGGGAGGGTTAGGTGCTCTCGGAAGCCTGGCAAAGATGGTGGCAGGAAGCTCAAAACGACAAAGTGAGATCTATGCCCCTCTTGATTGCAAGGAACCAGCTGATCTTCAAAGATACTTCATTCCCTATCAGTAAACTAGCAGCAGAAGGGGTGGCCATCTTCGAAAGTATTCCTGACTCATTAGAATCTCAGAAAAGCAGATTTGTTCAGATGGAAGTAGTTAGGGGAGCTATCCCTTGGGCTTATTTTGATGGGGCATATGTTATAAAGCATAGAAGTGGAGCTGGTTTGGTTATCTTCTTCCCTTCCGGAAAAATTGTGAGAGCTTCTGTTGGCCTAGGAACTGGGACAAATAATTTTCCAGAACTTAAAGCTTTACATATTCTTCTTTGCTGGTTATCCCACTATAATGAGCATGAGGCTCATATTTTTGGTGACTCTCTGAATATAGTAAAGTGGACCAACAGAATGCAACAATGCATAAACTACATTTTAATTCCTTTGCTTAATGAGATCTACATGCTAATTTTTTTTTTACTAAGCTATCTATTTGCCATATTTACAGGGAACGGAACTTTGAAGCGGGCCGCCTTTCTAAATAAGTCATTGAACAAGCTCTAGGGGCTTAGATAGTAGAGGAAGTGGAGAATGGAGTCGCCAGACCATTGGCTCCACCTGGTTTTGCTTTATGATCGAGTTTTTAGATGTTCTTTCATGTTTCTGTATATATCTTCTTCTCTTTAAATATAACTATCTTTCAAACTTTAAGACTAGACCTAGGGTTGTTTTCTTGTCAGAGGAGGTTCTGGGTCTCGTCCATTTTTGAAACTGGTTCTGCTTTGGATCAAGTCACGGAAGTGCTTACTACCTGGCACAAAACTTGAAGGAAAAAAGGTGCAATGACACTGTTCTTTTCCAATCTCTGTTTCGCCTGTCTCCTTTAAAAGGAAGTCGGGAGGTTGGAAAAAGACAGGACTCTATCTTTTAGAGACATTTTTTCCTGGTCTGTTTGGTGAATACCTGTGATGTATTTAATGAAATCACAAACATTAAATCAATTCTTCCTGACACACACATTCTAACCACAAGAGGTTGGTTAATTCATTAACAAAATACTCTTTATCTTTTAATTCTTATGATATTGATGTTGCTCTTTATCTTGTAATGCTTATGATATTGATGTTGTTGTTTGATTTGGTTTCATAGGTTATAACTTATAACTTATAAGTGGCATGAAGAACAAGGGAAAGTAGATGCAATTGTAGCTAGTATATCTCTTAAGTTCGAAAGCAAATGGCCTATCATAGAAGGACTGGAAATATTCTGCCGAGTTATTAAAATTTTAAAGGAAGGCCATAATTCTGCACTTCTAATAAAAATGTGTTTGTTTAAACATGTTTTTCTTGCAAATTATATCTATAAAAATTACTTCAAGGTGATGGGGAGAAAATGACCCAAGTATGTTACTAGCCCCTAGATTTTCAAATAGGAGACCTCGGTAAAATGTATATGTCACATTTTTTCAAACAATAGCCATGACACTGAAACAAGAATCGCTCATTTTGTAGATCTCAAATCAAGTGGCAATCAAGAAGAAGAGTAGCGCTGAAGAATAATGGTCAAATAGGAGTATAGGGCATGCCCACAGTTCATGGCTTCGAGCTACTGTCTATGGAGCCTTGATCATCACTCCAAGCCCAGGAACCACTTATCCCTTTACCACACCCAATACCGAGGTTCCCATCCTTCTAGGTATGCAACCACTGATTCTATTTTTTGAATCTCCAGTTGGCAATATTCAATTCTGCTTGATTTTAATGCCAGGCCTTGTTTGCACTCGCAGGAGAATGGTGGAATAGGAATCCTATGGATGTTGTGAACCAAGCAACGCAAACAGGAGCTGCCCCCAACGTTTCAGATGCCTTTACTATCAATGGACAGCCAGGAGACCTATACCAATGTTCAAGTTCAGGTACATTTCTATGCATTAGACTGAAATTCTTCTACTATTTCTGAATTGAATGACAAATCTAGATAAAGTAACTCCGCTAATGGCAACCAATGGTTGTAGATACCATTCGGGTCCCGGTGAAAAGTGGGGAAACTAGCCTTCTAAGGGTTATCAATGCTGCACTCAATAGCGACCTATTCTTCACGGTAGGTAGCCACACAATGACAGTAGTAGCTGTGGATGCTCTGTATACGAAGCCTTTTCAGACGAATTTTCTGATGCTCGGCCCCGGGCAGACAACAGACGTGCTTGTCACTGCTGATCAATCTACAGGAAGATATTACATTGCTGCTCGAGCATATTCCAGTGGGCAAGGAGTTCCCTTCGATAACACCACTACAGTTGCTATTTTAGAATACGAGGGAAGTTCTAGCAGTACATCAGTTCCAATGGTGCCTAATCTTCCAGCTTATAACGACACCCAGACTGCCACTAAGTTCGCCAATGCTCTGAGAAGCTTGGGCTCACACGACCACCCTGTCTTCGTTCCTCAGAGTGTGGACGAGAATCTGTTCTACACCATCGGTCTAGGATTGATCAACTGTCCAGGACAGTCTTGTGGAGGTCCCAATGGATCAAGATTTGCAGCCAGTATAAATAACGTATCGTTTGTTCTGCCATCAACTTCTTCAATCCTGCAAGCTCAGCATTTTGGCATGAAAGGAGTGTTCTCTGGGGACTTCCCCGACAACCCTCTTGTGCAATTTGATTATACTGCACAGAACGTAAGCAGAGGCCTCTGGTCCCCGGTGAAAGGCACAAGAGTAAAAGTTCTAAACTATAACACGACGGTGCAAGTAATTCTGCAGGGAACAAATATCTTTGCGGGAGAAAGCCATCCTATCCATCTCCATGGTTATGACTTTTACATCGTGGGATCAGGGTTTGGTAATTATAATTCAAAAACAGATCCTCAGAAGTTCAACCTGGTGGATCCTCCTATGCGCAACACTGTGAATGTTCCGGTCAACGGCTGGGCTGCCATACGATTCGTTGCCGACAATCCTGGTATGGATAAAACTACACTCTTTTTTTCTATGTTTTCTCTTATATCTTTGATTCCCTGATGTTGGCTACTGGTGATTATGTATGGCAGGGGCTTGGGTGATGCACTGCCACTTGGACGTGCACATAACATGGGGTTTGGCCATGGTTTTTGTGGTGAGCAATGGACCTACCCCTCTTTTCAGTATCGAGTCGCCCCCTGCAGATCTTCCGCAGTGCTAACGAGAAATACCATGCATACCTATGACAGATCGACTATATAGATAGAGAGGACATTGCTATTATATAGTTAAGATGGGTGCATAATTTTCGTCTAGATCCACAAATATTCCATTCTGTCTTGATCTGTTGCCATACTCGATAGTTATTTCGATTGTGAGATCAATTTTGATCGCCCTTTGTTTCATCGTACGTTACACGTATGAGAGTCGCAATTTTGCTTAGTACAGATGTTTATCTCTGTAATCAGTAATGCCAGTTTCGTATGGGTATCCATTGGTATATATAAATATTTCTTTTTTTGTTTTATAGATGTGTTTATTATTACTTTACAAAGTAAAAGATTAGCATTAGTGCGACTTTGTGAGAGATCTGCGTAGCCATGGTTCTCATTAGTCCTTGACAACTGTTTATTTTGAGTGAGAGTGAGAGTCACATCGATTTGCAAGGTTTTCAAGATTAAAGTTCATAGCTTTCTATAACATAAAAAAATCGACAGTTTTTATTTTGGTGATGTGGACGTGGACGCACAACCTGATAGTGCCTAGCTTCTATTCTACTTTACTAAGGATTCTATTATTCATTCCCAAATTTTCTAATGTAGTACTATGAGAGGGTTTGAAATATTTATTTTTTATTTTTATTTTGTAATCGATATATGTAATAAATGGAAAAGTGGGGTTGTATAAGTTGTTGGTGGGTATATTTTTAATTTATCTATGTTTATTGTAAAGATGGTAGTTGTTGGTGGGCTTCTTTCTTACTTATCCATATTTATGGTAAGGTGTTGAAAGTGGTTGTTGGTGGGTTTTTCTTTTACATATTTATGCTTATTATATGGAAAAGCTTTTCTCTGTAGTCACTTGCCACTTCTATCATTGTTCTTATTATCTATGTTTTTGTTGGTGACTTTTCATAGTTAACGTTGTGTGTTTTTTATAGTCAAGCGGACATATAGTCTTAACACAAATATTTGTTTTACATCTCAAAGTATGTGGTCCAAATTATGGATATTGAAACCCACATTTGACCTTAATACTAGTCATTACTAGGCACTTCACACCTAGATTCCTTGCTTGCTTTCAAAATATTTTCCTTTTGACATTTGGAAGATAGGAACTACATCACTTTACAACTATTGCCACTAGTTTAACATCAATGCCCAATTCAATATCCTCAACTCAAATGCAATTTAGAGACCCTCTTGCATGAGGACTCCATCAAAGGAATATTAAGATGTTTCTATTTGCACTTAGCTTTTTAACATGTAAAAATTTATAGAGGTGAGTAAACATGAAAGCATAACTACCACGGGCATCTCTTCTTCTTTTTCACCATGTCCTCAAAGGCAATGCAAATAAAATATCCGAAATGTCAATAAAATATTTGGGAATTTTTAAAAGAAAACGTTGTGTTACCAAATATGGCAAGGTTAAGATGTCAATGAAGTCCACTTGAATAAACTAAAATACACTCAAAATAAGTGGGCATGGGATTAGAAATATGATGCCCATAGATGACTGGTGAATAACCACTAAGTTGTGTTGAGGATGGGTTGTCCATATAAAGTTAATTCAACAAGGGATTTCCTCTATATTTAGTGAACATAATGCTTTAGTAGAGATCCACCCTTTCCCCTTCCCATCCTTTTCCAATTGCATCCCTTCATGATATGATGCAAGCCACCCACTTGGACAACCAGGATTCATTATCTATATCCACCATTACACCAAATAGGTGATGGAGTGTTGATACTATGCACATGGAATGTAATGTCAATTGAATGTTTGGGTTATCATCCCACCATGTGTAGGTGAGGAGAGAGACCTGAATTTGACTTAGCATTTTCTTTCAAAAAATTATTATAATTTATAACCTCAAAAATTCCATTGTACTAATCAATATTTAGTGCTATCTAGTGGATTAAAAAATTGGGCATCCAAGCCTTGAATCCAAGCACACGTTAACCTAAAAAAAAGGGGGTAATTCCCTAATTTATCTACGATCACGAATGAAATGGGCTTGATGTGTTACATATTGCTACCAAATTTAACATTTAAGATGCTAAAATATCTAATGAGAAGGAATATGAGTTCGCAAGAGACACAATGAGTTGAATTTAAAATCATTATGTAATCTATTGTCAATGTTATTTTATGGTCATTTAGCAAATTTAGGTGCTAGTGGGGGAAGCCTTTTTTTATGGTGTGGGGCTTCAAAAACCCACAAATGTACAAAAAAAAACATTTGTACTTGTTCTATATTGGGTGATGATGTCATTGGGAGCATATTAGAGGGTTGTCATTTTCTCATATTGAGAGCTTAGTATAGTCTAATCATGTTTCATTTTACATTATTGATATAATCCAATCGATCATCATTTTCCACTATAACAAAAATTATGAAAGTACAATGCAATATATGTTTACTCCATGATAATGGCCATTTACCAACTAACTACATGATGATCAACATATCTCATTCAATTTCAACCATCTTCATGCATTGTAAGCTTCATATAGTCTATTTATTCATCATTCACTATTTCAACAAACTTTATTATAGACAAATGAGATGCATATAAATTACATGCTTATCTTTGTGTGTCACCTACCAACATGATGCTTCACATATAACTAAGCTTTTTCTTACATAGCTTCAATACTCGACACAATGACTCAAATATTTTTATTATTAAAGGACTATAAACATTAAGGAAGAGGGAATATAATCAGTTCACTCATTTAGCATTTCAAACATAGAGAATGCACCCACATATTTCATTTGTCATTTAAATAAAAATAACTCTTTAATGTATTTCAAATAACGTAATTGTATTTTAGCAAGATAATTAGATGTGCTAGAGATCATAAACCAAAGTCTCACAACACAATTATAACACTAATTCAATAATATTTTATTATTAGTCACAAATTAAAATTATTTTTTTCTTAATTTTTTTTTAAAATTATCTATTTAAATAAAATTTTATTTATATATTCAAATAAAAATGATAATCTAACTTAATTGATCTTAAATAACATTAAGTTTTTCTAACATATTAATTTCTTTATCAACTTCATTCTTCTACCTTCCTATAATGTAAGTAGTAAATATGTGGCTTTAGCTTGTTAATTTAAGTTTTATGGAAATTTTCTCTCCTCATTTTGCTTGTATTTTCTTAGATAAAGCACTTATGATGTTGATCAAGTCAAGGTATTTTTTCTAAGTTTTATATGGAGGATGGTGTTCTGGAGCTTCCATGGTGGAAACCCTTAGGGTTTACAAGCAAGCCCTACCTCAGGGCTCCATGGTGGGTTGCTGAACGAAGTGACAGGCGTACGTCAATGTCAGAGCCTTGCAAACATCTGGACCGCCCTAGTTTGGCCACGAGGAGTACAGACTGCGGCCTGAAGACCGTTCAGACTTAACCGACAGCAAGATGAAGGTTAAGGTTTTTTACTGTTCTTTTTTCACGTGAAGGGGTTTGTTTTTTAGGGTTTCTGAACAGCAATAGGCAGCTCGCTATCGTGGTGCCAGGATAAGAAGCATCATAAGACACAAAGATGGGGTTTGAGCGCGAATACATGGACATCGAGCCAGCACCGGAAGACTTGCTTACACTATGGGGCCATGAAGTCTCTGCAAAGAATTTGGACCAGTTTTTCCTGAAGCCTGCAGCAAACGTTTCTCGCCATAGTAAGGAAGAAGGAGTAGGAAGCTTCTCCAGCAGAGCTTCCCTGCTTGAAGATACGGTCCAGAACACACTGTGTGGGCGTTGGAAGGTTAGCAGCGCCTCTAGTCAGGGGTGAGGACAAAACCCTCGGGTCGACGAAGTTGGTGGTCCTCAGAATCGGGACTTTGCTCCATTAACCCCCGTTCGGGGCCAAGTATTTCGATTTTTTCCTTCGCTTACTGGTGGGATTGAACATATTGTGGTTAGTTATGGTTTACTTGGTCAGAAAGGGTTAAAAGCTATCAGGGAAGCTAGCCAAGGAGGCCACGATACCAGAGGGGTTAATTTTAGGGGGGAGTCCCTGGTAAATAGGAAACCCTCTCTGAGTCAGGGTTTGCATCTCGCTCATGCCAATTCTGCTCTCAATTTGGAAGTGGTCGGTTTGAATCTGTTTCAGGCAGACGTACAACTTTGACAGTCACAGGTAGAAGCCCTAGGGTCTGGGCAAGAAAGGGCATCTCATAGTGAAACAGTAGAAGGAGAAGCGAGAAGGCTAGTGTAAGAAGAACTAGGGTTAGGTTTGGTTCAGAAAACTGGCCTGGCTGAAGGGCAAGGTTTGGAAAGGGTTTTGGTAGGAGGGGTTAACAAAGAATCTGCAGCAAGGAAACAGGGGTCGCCTGTAGTTGAAGAAATAGATGCCCCGATTTCACAGGATATTGGAGGGGGCGAAGGGTAGAAGGAGGCAGTGAGTGAGAAAAGAAAGAAGCAGAAGCCTATCAAAAGGAAAGAAGTTCGTCCTAGCTGTGTTCTCGGAGTGGACATACGCATATATGAAGTCATGGAAGCCACAGATACTATATTGGTTGGCAAAGTTTGCGAAAGGAAGTATTCAGCAGACTAAATTTCGAACTGGGCCCAGACAAAATGGAAGGAAGATCTCGGGCAACCGGCGGAGATCAAAGTCCTAGACACAGGTTGGTTTAGTATAATATTTGAGCATAAGGATCATGTCGACTGGGTGCTTGAAAGAAACTGGTGTTTTTGGAAAAGACCGATCCTATTCCACAGATGGACCCCTCTGTTCGATGCTCAAAAGGAAAAGATGGCGAAATCACCTGTCTGGGTTAAATTGCTAGGACTTCCGATGCCATTCTCGACCAACTTTGCCTTCCTCTCCATTGGAAATACTCCGGGAAAATACCTGGAAGTTGACGGGTCATTTCTACAAACAAGGGATCTGAGTGTGGCAAGGATTTTGGTAAGTCTTAATCAGAGAGAAGGGCTGGTGGACGCAATGACTTTAATGTACAGGGAATTTGAGTTCTTGCAAACACTAGACTATGAAAATCTCCCTTTACGGTGCCACAGATGCCATAAGTATGGTCATCTAGCCAAGGAATGTCCACTTGGCCATCGTCGTAGAAGAAGACAAAATAAGGTTGTAAGGAAGCCGGTGGATCCACCCCAAGCAGAGGTAGAAAAGGTTTTCGAGTTGAATCCATCAGAGGAAGTTTCAGGGGCAGCTCAGGAAAATATGGATTCGTTGGACCAGACTCTGAAGATTGTCATGATACCTGCCTCCAAGAAGTCTGCTCTGTTGTCCTCTCTGGCTCCTTCAGCTCGTGAGAAAGATGGGGCATTACAGACGGGTATGGTTCTCTCTCCTCCCTCTCCCCTTTGCTCATCTGCTTGATTTTCTGCTTTAGTTTCTTCTGAGCCTGGTCCTTCCAGGAAGATCCAAGTTGATCTATTAAATTTAAATATTAATCAATCTTCCATTGATAGTATTTTCATGACTATCCCTCCCTCCTCTGAGTCTCCTCCTCCTGTCCTGGATTACCCCTTGGCTCTTAGTCCTTCTAGGGCGCCTCCCCCCCTCCCTGAAGCTCCTCCCTATAACCTTAGACCTATGGCAACTCGCACTAGGAAAGGACTCGTGGTTGGAGGCCTGGAGTCGGACCCTGTATCCATAGGTCCCAGGAAGATGAGAGGCAGTAAATCAAACCTCTCAAAGGCTCAGTTGAAAGAAAATTTAGACATAGCAGATGGGAAACAAAGATCTTTGTCTCGGGTGCTTAGAGCAGTGCGGCCATCCTCTCAAGTTCTGTGATGATTTTTCTCTCCTACAATTGTAGGGGTTTAGCTAGTCAGCCCAAAAAAATATCTTTGAGGGAGCTGGTTAGAGCCCATAACCTGGATGTTATTATGCTTTAGGAGATGCTAGGTAAAGGAGAGGAAGTAAAGGGAATTCTCACTAAACTATTCCCTGGGTGGTAGTTTCATACTCTTGATGCAATTGGCAGATCTAGGGGTGTGGTTTCGGGGTATAAAGTTGGGAACCTAAAAGAGATCTCGACCTGGGGCTTTGGAATTATACTAAAAGGAATTGTGCCTTCCTTTCCTCCTTCTAAATGTGTATGGACCATGTCTGGAGAGGGAGCGTTTCTGGACACCCTTCTTTCTGAAAACTTGTCTCAACCATCCAAATCTCATCATAGGAGGAGATCCCAACTTCTCCCTAGGTGTCTCGGAATCTTAGGGAGCCTCTGCCCGAGTAGACCCTTTGACAGATTTCTTTCTATATAATATTGTGTCTTCTCACCTGGTGGATGCCTCTTTACTTAAGCCTCGACCTACCTGGAGGAACAAAAGAGTGGGAGAAGCTTGGGTGGGGAAAAAGCTGGACCGGTTCCTGTTGAGCGAAGACTTGGTGGAGAAAATTTCTGTATTTAGGCACTGGGTGGGGGAAGGGGGCTTGTCTGATCACCTCCCAGTCCTATTGGAAATGAAAGGTGCTCCCAAAAATCCTGGGTCTCCATTTAAATTCAATTCTTCCTGGTTGAATGATGATTCTTTCATAGCTTTATTTCATGCTACGTGGAGAAGGGATAGGCTTGAGAACAGGGAAGGTCAATGTAGGAGTCAGCTATTTATGAATAATCTCAAAAGACTGAAGACTGCAAAAAAGGAGTGGGTTACCCAAAAAACCTTGAAAGAAGAGGAGGAGATGAGGATTATAAATGCTGAGCTGGATCTCTTGGAAGATCCTGAAGAATAAGGCTATTCTACTCTAGAATCTCGGAACAAAATCAGTGAGTTGGAAGCTGCAAGGAGGAAAATTCTTCAGGTAAGAGAGGAAAGTTGGCGCTTAAAGAGAAGAGCAATTTTGCTCCAAGCGGGGGATGAAAACACTAGGTTTTTTCAGAACTATACAGAAGGAAGGAAAAGTTTGAACGTGATTTGGGAAATGCAGAAAGAAAATGGAGAGAAGGCCCAGTCCTTTGAAGACTTAGCGTCTCTTGGGGTTGCTCATTTTAAAGAACTATTTAGAGCCCCGAAGGAAGCTTCTATTGCAGAAGTCATTCGAGTGGCACAATTCTTTCCTAGTTTCATTGATGAGGAAGGGAACGAAAGTATTATGGCCCCGGTCTCGAGAGAAGAAGTGGAAGCTATTTTTAAGCTGATGCAGAAGGACAAAATTCCAGGGACGGATGGCTGGACTATAGAATTATTCTTGCATTTATTTGAGTTGATTGGAGATGAGATGGTTGCGGTTATAGAAGAGTCTAGGAGTACTGGCTCTATCTATCAGCCTTTCAATGCCACTTTTTTAACCCTCATTCCTAAGTTTGAGCACCTTTCCTCTTTTAATGATTTCCAACCCATATCTTTGTGCACCTACTTATACAAGATTATTGAAAAATTTATTGCCTCCAGATTGAAACCCTTTCTCTCCAAGAATATATCTGTAGAACAATTTGGATTTTTGGATGGAAGGAAAATCCATGAAGCAGTGGGGATAGCTCAAGAAACTCTTCACAGCCTCAAAAAGAGTGGGAAAAAAGGAGCTATAGTAAAAATTGACCTTTCGAAGGCCTATGATAGGATCAGTTGGATGTATTTAAGACTCTTGTTGACGCATCTTGGTTTCAGTTTTGATTTTGTAAGATGGGTCATGGGGTGTGTTATATCTTCATCGATTGCTATCCTGATAAATGGAGTAGCCTCAAATTTTTTCAACCCCCAAAGGGGCCTTCTCCAAGGGTGCCCTCTCTCTCCCCTTCTATTTCTGTTGGCTGCTGAAGGTATCAGTTTAATGATTCATGAGGCTAAGAGGCAAGGGGAGCTCAAAGGAATTGAAGTAGCGGTCAATCTCTGGGTAACTCACCTCCTCTTTGTTGACGACATCCTGTTGTTTAGCAATGGGAGTATAGAAGACAGTCGTTGTTTAAAAAATATTTCGGACCTTTTTCTGAAAGCTACCGAGCTTAGTATCAATGGGCAGAAATCATTCTTGACCACGATAGGGCTCTCAAGGGTGGAAGTGGACAGAATTAAAGACTACCTTCACTTTGAAGTCAAATCCTTACAGGACTCCTTTAAGTATTTGGGCTTCTTTCTTAAGTCGGATAATTACTAGATACAGGATTGGAAATGGCTTATAGCTAAAATAGAGAACAGGATGAATCACTGGAGCTTTAAATGGCTGTCTAGAGTGGGGAGACTGGTTCTAATCAAATCCGTAGTGTTGGAAATTCTGGTTTACTGGGCTAGCCTTATTTGGGTGCCAAAAATAATTTTGATGACCATCAACAAAATCTGTAGCATATTTTTGTGGGCAGGCTCAAAGTCGGATCATGTAACCCCTTGGGTTGCATGGGAAAAAATTGTCAGGCAGAAAAGTTGGGGAGGCTGGGGAATAAAGGACCTCGTTCCCTTCTCAAAATCCCTAGCTGCAAAACTAGTCTGGAGACTCATCTCTACGGAGAACCTCTGGACTTCAGTAACAAGGAGGAAATATATAGACCCCATGCCAAACCTGGTTTGGCTCAAACTACCTAAAAAATCTTCCATAAATTCGTCAGTGGTGTGGAAGGCCTTGGTGGTAGCAATAAAGATTATTGAACAAGAGTTGGCTTGGGATGTAGGGGATGGGAGACAGGTCAGACTGGGTCGTGACCCTTGGGTGGGTTTCTCAGGTTCTTATGTGCTCTCTAGAGACCTAATCGAGCACCTTAATAACAGAGGCTTTCACTTCCTATATCATGTAGCTGACCTTGTGAATTATTCGATTTGGAGACAAGAATGGCTGACTGGGAATGCTCTTTTCTTGGAGGGAAGATGGTTTGAGGAGTGGGAAACTATAGATCTGACCTACTGAACTCCCACATTCACATAACTGACAAGAACGATGAGTTGTGGTGGGTGCACTCTCAAACAGGAATGTATACCCCTAAATTGGGATATGCTTGGCTGATGACTTAGAATGGGTGGGTGGAGCCTGCTTGGTGGTCAAAACCTTTGTGGAAGTTAAAAGGGTCGGATAAGACAAGGTTGTTCTTCTAGTGTATCCTCTAGAAGAAAGTCCCCACTTGGGATTTCCTTCAAAGAAGGGGGAAGATCGGACCAGGGTGGTGCTCTCTCTGCAAAGATAGTGAGGAAATAATGCAGCACGTTTTTATCTCTTGTCCCTTTAACATAAGCCTTTGGAATGAAACACTGCATATGACTAATATTCCTCAGAAATGGGAGGGTTAGGTGCTCTCGGAAGCCTGGCAAAGATGGTGGCAGGAAGCTCAAAACGACAAAGTGAGATCTATGCCCCTCTTGATTGCAAGGAACCAGCTGATCTTCAAAGATACTTCATTCCCTATCAGTAAACTAGCAGCAGAAGGGGTGGCCATCTTCGAAAGTATTCCTGACTCATTAGAATCTCAGAAAAGCAGATTTGTTCAGATGGAAGTAGTTAGGGGAGCTATCCCTTGGGCTTATTTTGATGGGGCATATGTTATAAAGCATAGAAGTGGAGCTGGTTTGGTTATCTTCTTCCCTTCCGGAAAAATTGTGAGAGCTTCTGTTGGCCTAGGAACTGGGACAAATAATTTTCCAGAACTTAAAGCTTTACATATTCTTCTTTGCTGGTTATCCCACTATAATGAGCATGAGGCTCATATTTTTGGTGACTCTCTGAATATAGTAAAGTGGACCAACAGAATGCAACAATGCATAAACTACATTTTAATTCCTTTGCTTAATGAGATCTACATGCTAATTTTTTTTTTACTAAGCTATCTATTTGCCATATTTACAGGGAACGGAACTTTGAAGCGGGCCGCCTTTCTAAATAAGTCATTGAACAAGCTCTAGGGGCTTAGATAGTAGAGGAAGTGGAGAATGGAGTCGCCAGACCATTGGCTCCACCTGGTTTTGCTTTATGATCGAGTTTTTAGATGTTCTTTCATGTTTCTGTATATATCTTCTTCTCTTTAAATATAACTATCTTTCAAACTTTAAGACTAGACCTAGGGTTGTTTTCTTGTCAGAGGAGGTTCTGGGTCTCGTCCATTTTTGAAACTGGTTCTGCTTTGGATCAAGTCACGGAAGTGCTTACTACCTGGCACAAAACTTGAAGGAAAAAAGGTGCAATGACACTGTTCTTTTCCAATCTCTGTTTCGCCTGTCTCCTTTAAAAGGAAGTCGGGAGGTTGGAAAAAGACAGGACTCTATCTTTTAGAGACATTTTTTCCTGGTCTGTTTGGTGAATACCTGTGATGTATTTAAAAACAGTTGAAACTATGTTTCTTTGCCTACAAAGCGAGAAATGGAGTTTGTCTTGAAATGCTACATATGCATATGCTATTTAACTCTCTATACTAATAGATGGTTCGATTGTTTTCTTGGAAAAAAAAAATTAAGTTTTACAGAAATTGTAAATAAGATGAAGCATCATGAATAATATTTCAAAAATCAATTTTCTTTTATTTAAATTAAATACGTTATATTACTTAATTACATTATAAATGGAATCAGGACTTTTGTAACAATATTCATGAAACTTTAAGAAGTTAATAAGCTGATTATGATATTAGTTTGGATAAAAAATTAATATGAAATAATAAATTGATTCATAATTTTATGTTATAATTTTAATAATATATTAAGTTATAATTTTAATAATATATTATTGAAAATAATTATATTATGATGATGATGATGATGATGGTTAACATCCACTGAGACCAATATTTGGTCTGTCAGACCTAAAGAAAATATTTATTTAGTTTGATTTAAGATTTTATTCCTATGCTCAAAAAGCTTGGAGAGAAGCCTCCCGAACTCAGTATAATTTTGACATCTTAAAAGGCTAGGAAGGTCAGTATTGCAAAAAAGGTTATGAAATTGAGCTCTAATGTGGTTGTATGTGGGGCACTCTAAGAGGAAGTGATTTTCATCCTCGATGTTCATATTCTTACAGAGATGGAAGATCCTTTCCATCCATGGTGTTTTAGGAACTGTCCAACAACCTGTTTCACTATGGAGCTCATGAGAGTTCGTTCTAATCTTGGCTATATTAATTTTCTTCTTTGAGCTAGTTAAAACAGAGAGATACTTTTGATATTCTAGGGTGGGGTTGTTGACCTCCTTATAATATCTTAATTTTCTTTTAGCTACTAGATCTTTCTCACACTACATTTTTTTCTTTGAACTTAGAAGTAACAATTTTTTTAATGTTATTAATGTTTTGCAATGCAACATTCTTGTCGATCTCCCAATGGTTTAACCAGGGCCTAGTGTCTTTATACCAACCTCGTTTAAGCCTTAGGTGGTTTTGGCTGGAATTTAAAGCTAGCTTAGGAAGTCTATGGTATCCTATGCTATTAAGCTTGTGCTTGTACAACAGAAGCCTAGTCATAGCTAGGCTCTTGATAGGGAGAAAGACCCACTTCTATAAGGAGAATAGGATAGGGTGTATTGCTTTTAATTTTAAGGTTATAAGTTATAAAATGCTTATGTATTTGCTCAATATTTCTCGAGGATTCTCTAGAGATGTTGCAACCCCAAAATTCGCATCCATATAAGATAACAGCAGTGACTAAAGTTTCAAAGAGGAACTTCTTTCTATCCCACATTATGAGGTTTGTCATTTTACAATTATTTTCAAGACCAAAATAAGCTTTCCACCCCCCATTAATCCTTTTATGAATGCTATAGTTCTAGTTGAGCTTGTGATGAATATCAATTCCTAGGTACTTGTATGAAGACACTTCCTCCAAGTTACTATTGTCATACATAAAATTAGTGTAATTTTCCTTCTTCGATTTGATAATCATAACTTTTGTTTTGTCAGTGTTAATAGACATGCCCATGGTAGAGCAGAAATCCTTAAGAAGTCTAAGTTTCTTATCAAGATCAGATGGGCACCTTGCGAGAAGAACAATATCGTTAGCATAGAGAAGAAGGATGATGACTATACTAGCTAAGATCGTGCCAGCACATCCTGCTTCCTCTAAACAACCTTCTAGCTTGTCGATCTAAATGAAAAATAGGGTAGGGGAGAGGGGGAAACCTTTTTTAACTCCGATATTACACTTAATATCTTTCGACCACCCCTCATTTCTCTTTAACTTGGCAACTACATTCTCGTATAATCTTATAGCGGCTGCTCTTAGCTCGAAAGGAACATTTAGCTCTTCTAATCTATTCCATAGGTTTTTTCTAGGAACCGTATCGAAAGCCTTTCTAAAGTCCACAAAGCAACAGAAGAGATTGGATTTATCATTGCGGCATTCCTCCACAATAATCCTAAGTGTAACGAGGTGGTCTATTGTTGAGTGCTGCCTTCTAAAATCTGCTTGGCCTTTAGCCTGCTTACCTTCACTTTCAAGCCAAATGCTCAACTGATTTTCCAAAATAATACCATATAACTTGCCCAAGAGAGGGCTGATCATAATTGTCCGATAATTAGAGGGGTTATTTGTATCCCCACTTTTAAAAATAGGGATAATGAGGCTCTGAGTCCGAGGTTTAGGGAACCCTTACTTGAATGCTTGGTTGAAAAGCTTCTGGATATGGGGGATGAGGACAGGACCTCCAATTTTTAAGATTTCCACCTGGTAACCTTCAATGTCTTTAGATTTCCCATTTTCCATGCGTTTAACCCCAAAATCATTGTATTCTAATGAGAAAAATTCTTTCATTGTGAGCAAGGTTTCAAAGTTATCCCTGGCATTTGGAGATTCATAAAGCTTTTTAAGATAGGAATTCCAGTCGTGTAAAGCAATTTTATTATTATCTTTAGTTTTCCTAGTTAGAATCTACCTCCAGAATTTCTTAGGAGCCACCTTAGAGAGGTGTAAGAGATTCTCTTGTCTTCTACAAATATATTGCATTTTTTTCCTTTTATTTAGGGCTTTGTAGATTTTTATCTTTTCAATTCTGAGAGATCCATCAATAGCTTCCTTAATTGCTCTCTTCGCACTTTTACAATATTTTTCATACCATGGGTTGGTTTTACTATTTCTTTATTACTTGAGACTTCAATTGAGAACTTGTTAATAGAATATGAGAGGGTTGTATTAAAATTATGATAGAGGTCATCTATGTTTTCTATACTAGATAAAGGAAGAAAATTAGATATTAATTCATTTAGAAAGATAACGTTTTTATTTCTATCAAAGATTAAGTTCTTTTGACTGTAAGGATTATCTTCAATGGGATCTCTATGCATGACAAAATTGAGAGTTATGAGTAAAGGTCTATGATCAGAGTCAGGCTTGTGGTCGTCTAAGATGTCAAAATTTAGTATTTTGTTGTATAAAGGGAGATCAGAAATAACATAGTCTACGACCCTGCTGTGAAGCCCATGGATGCAGGTCATTTGGCTAGAATTGGGCCACTTCTTTAGACCATTGCAAATTATGAGATCCTGAGCACTACAGATCTTAACTAGCTCCGACCCAAAAAAATTATCCCCGAGGTCTTCAGAGCTCCTTTTGTACCAGCCAACCAGAGTAAGGTCTTCGTCTAACCAAAGAGGATTGGGGTTGGAATGATTTCTTAGAAGAATAGCTTGGTTTCTTGAAGTTCGAGCATTAAATTCACCCATTAAAAGGATATTACCTTCATTCCCTAGGCTAGAAATATCATTCTCTAAACAATTGTAAGGACTATTTTAATCTAGATTCTTTTTCTTATAGAAGTTAGAATTGATGGGAGGAAAATAACAGATTGCTATGTAGGTGTTTTTATCATTAATGTCAGTAATCTCAATCCAACTATATTGGTTGTAAGGGTCGTTTTTATAAATTATAGCATGGAGGGAGATGTTCTTCTTAATGTAGCAAGCTATGCCCCCAATGCGTCTAAGGGAGGATCGCGTGTTCCAGGTATACCATAGTGCAAAGCCATCTATGTTAGGGACATTAGATTCTTCATGCTCCCAAGTTTCAACAAGCAATATAATATCAACATCATTTGAGATCCAACTTAGCTCGGGGCTTTGTTCCATGGAAAGCCCCAACAGTTCTAAGAAAGAATTCGGAGCATGTTGAATTGCTATTTATTACTATCTTTTTGGTTTCTATCTCGAATAATGGCTTTTCTATTTCTGATTATTGCCCATTTTCCTTCCTTCCTAGCTTCTTTTACCTTTGGAGCCTCTTTTCTTAATTCTTCTTGATCTTCTGGAATGAGATCTTCATTTATAAATATTCTTGTTCCTTTTAGACTTGAGGTTTTACTAAGTATGTCATACTTATGGTCAGTATAACTCACCTTTATTCAGATCAGCCTTCCTTTATTCTCAGTTAATTTCCCTAACCTTGTTGCTTCTGTGAGACACATGGTTTCAATTTGTAATCTATTATGTAATTCTGTCTGGGCTATGGCTAAATTATCCTCGTCGACCTCCTCTTTCAAACCGAAGATTATAAGGTTCAAGGCCCTTTTGTTACGCTCATGGTCTAATTCTATCAATTTTTTCATTTCATCTTTAATTGGTTTGATATCTAATTTACCTGCCCCACTATTTAGGGTGAGACTGTTGTTAAATTTTTCTTCTAGTTCTTTAAACATGTCCTTCATTTTAAGACTCTCTATATGATCAACATCTTCTTGTTGGGATGTTTGGTTCGTATCTTGGTTTTGTTTTTCTGACCTGCAACCTAGTCTCCATTGCCTCCATTTTATTCTCCAATAGTTCTATTTTATTTTCTATTTGATTCTGGATCTTGTCTTCAAGAGATGTGAATTTTTTTCAAGCATGGCTTCTAACTGGGTTTGTAGCTTGACTTCTCTTTCTTCTCTATGTTTCTCTAAAGACTCTATATACTCATAAAGGCTCTGTAGAGTAAGATCATCTTTGGTAGATGTGGTGAATTATTCATACTTGAAAATATATGAGCATATATGTATTAGAAAAAGATAAGAAATGTGTGCACCTGAATATCAACAAACCGAGCATCAAACCTCAAGTGCCCAGGTCTAAAAATTTATCGAGAAAAAAATCACCACAGACCCAAGTATTAATCGATAAAATTCACTGCAAAATTAATACAATTAATAAAATAATTTACAAATATATAATAAACAAATTATAAAAAAATATATTAATTATCTTATTAAAATGTTTATTAAATTATATTATTAATAATACATAATTAATACTAAACCATTAATAATAATATTTATAAATTAATTTTATATAATTATTAAATTAAATTAAATATTATTATTAAATTATATTTTATATAGAAAAAAATCGTGAAACTAACTTATTCAAATAATCTAATAAATCGTTTATAAATCAATGATAAAACTCTTTCTATTTAATTAACTATGCCACGTCTGACATAAAAGTTGACACAAATATCTCTATTGACTAAAGGGAACCTTGAAAACGATTTTATCGATTTAAACTCGACTAAGAAAGGACACACAACAATATAGCGAAGGATAGAACTGTGTTGTCTTGCATGTATATTAAAAATTATATTAATCTGTTAAGTATTAGAAAAATGAAAAGTTAAAAGGTAAATAAATTAATATATATTTATTTTAAGTATAGATTTAACATAAGTTTAGAGAATCAAATTTTTTCACATGTAAATTTTTTTAAATGCAAAATATAATGTGTTATTTTTCATTATTTAAATTGTATTTTTGAATGCTAAATAAAGTATATATATGGCCAAATAAACATTTTAATCATATAATTTTAATTTGTTCATGATATGTACATAATTTTTAAAATATTTTACATAATATGTACATAAACACATTTTATCACACAAATTAAAGTGGTTTTTTATTATTAATATATTTTTAAGTATGTGAATATTAATCCATATTAAAACACAACATTAAAATATTTTATTTTTTTATATATAGATATACATGAAGTTGATATCAACGTAATTTAGTTAATATAAATCTTCAAATAATTTACACATTTTATCAAGCAAATTAAAATGGTTTTTTATTATTAATATATTTTTAAGTATGTGAATATTAATTCATATTGAAAAAAAAACATTAAAATCTTTTATTATAACAATTTTTTTTATATATAAATATATATGAAGTTGATATCAATGTAAATTAATTAATATAGATCTTCAAATAATTTATTTAAATTTCTAGTTGAAATATTTTTTTGAAAAATATAAGATTTAAACATCTTACTCACACATTTTTTTACTTCTAATTACCTTAAACATATTCATTTATTATTATTATAGTTGATATTATTTTCTATTTAAAATTTAATTTTTATTTTAAAGAAGAACTAGACATGAAACTTACATATCTCCTCTTACTAGGCTGTAGAATAAGCTTCTCAACTCAAAAAAATCTTATAAATAATCACTCCCAAATATAACAATGTCTAGAGTTCTTAAATATAACAATATCTTGAATTTTAATGAAAAAAAAGTGTTATAAATTGTCCATTTACATTGCCCTTGAATTAAATTAAATTATATATGATCATTTAATAAAAAACGTCCATTTAAATATTGCAATAAATTTTAGTGTAACCTTTAAATGTTAAATTAAATGGGACTAAGTTAGATTGTCAAACAACACAATCCAAATATATTAATATATATATATGTTTTTTTTTGGTTATTACACAATATTAAATAATCAATAATATTTTATGATATTAATTTTATTAATAATTTATAAATATAAATAAATATTCATTATTTTTTATTATATATTAATTAAATAATTTTTTCCAATATATTTATTATTAACAATATCACCATATAAAAAAATTTATATTTTTAATTATTATTATTGTTTAATTTTATATCAACAATACTATTATTGTTAATATATTTATTATTAACAATATTACCATATAAAAAAATATATATTTATAATTATTATTATTTAATTTTATATCGATAATAATATTATTTTCATAATTCTTAGTATATAGTTTGATGTAAGAAGATTGTGCGGAATGCACATTTCTTAGCGTATTTGGCTTTTTAGATTCGGCTTTTGTTGAACTTCCACGTCGAGTTACTGACCTGGACAAACACCATGCACATGTTATTTTTTTAATAATGCACACGTTTATGCCTTTTAGAAAATAAGGTATGCACATTTATTGTTCATAAACAACAAAAATTAGTCTTTAGTGCGACTTTTTGAAGGTTTTTATGGTGTCTTTTTCCGGTGTAATTTCTCTAAAATCCGGCAGGAATTTATTGAAAAGAGAAGTTTGATTGCTAACCTTGCACAATCGAAGTGTCCTAGGGGTTTTTGAGGGTGTTGAATCCATACATAGAGTCAAAAAACCAGTTTAAATAACAAAAACCAAGATTTTACCTCAAATTGTTTTATCGAATTCTGGCATCTGAAACTCCAAAAAATCGCACTAAAGACAACTCCCAAGAAAAATAGGGCCCATGGTGTCTCATTATTTTCCCATAACAATTGCACTATACACTAAATGTTTTCCAACACAAATTGAATGCGCGCATGCTCCTCCTAAGTGATCGTGTCCAAAGGCTTAATTCATAGGTTTGTAGATAAGGGGTAAGCCATCCAAGTCTAAAGGCTTGGTTCATAGGTTTGTTGATAATAGGTAAGTCAAGTTTCATTTTCCTTTTATTTTCCTATAAAAGAATGAATTAACCAAATTTCATAATGTGTTCTATTTAATTGCAAAGTTATTATTTTTTTTAATTGAAAATTTTGATGGCTAAAAACCCAAAATTAAATCAATAGATCAACCCCTTAATAGAGTTATAAAAAAAAATATGAAAAATCTCAACTCACAAACACATATTATAAAATATATACATTAATGAACAATATTGATTGAAGAACTTAAGAATACGAGAGAACAATCATGACTTTCATTAGCCACATTCTTTGTCAACATTATTTTTTGCATTGATTATGTGCATGGTTAATTGCCAAATATCAATAAATATAGGGTGAATATGAGAGAAATATACATTACCACTCTACTACAAAAACAAATTTTAGGGGGGGTTGTTATCCAGCTCCAAAAGTGGAATTGGGGGATGGGGGTGTGGGTTAGAGTTAGGGGTGGTTTTTAAACCCCACCCCCCCTAAAAAAAATCATTGCATCTAAAAGTCAATACTTTTAGAGGTGGTGTTTTAAGAGATACGTACAACCCCCCAAAGTCAACTTTTGGGGATGGTCTGGAATCCCCTTGAAAAGTGACTTTTCGGGGCAGTTTTTTAACCCGCTCCCCCCTCCCCCTCCCCCTCCCCCTCCCACTCCCACTCCCCTTCCCCCCCAAAAAAAACATCACCTCTAAATATCAAGAATTTTAGGGGAAATTTTTTAAGAGATGTGAACTTTTGGGGATATTAGGAACCCCCTTGTAGCAACTTACAAGGGGGACTTTAGAACTGCCCTAGAAACATATAAGGGGGGTTTAGAACCCCATCATACCAACGTTTGATGCCATTAAATAATATAAAGGGGTTCTAATAATATAGAGATATATATATATATATATATATATATATATATATATATATATATATATATATATATATATATATATATAACAAAGAAATCAAAGGAATATTGCACATATTACAAGTATCCAAGTAATAATGAATATTAGAGGATGTTGCAACAAAAATGATGCAACACAAGTCTTAATAAAGGAATTCATTAGGAAAAATAATATTTTCAATGAAAGTCAGTTCAATCCTTTGAGAATGATCACGAGTTTAAGTAGTGACCCAAAATTCATCAAGTATGTGGTTTGGTGTGATTTATCTTCAAATTTAAGGGTTTGAGCTCAAGTTTCATCATTGACATTGAAATTTATCTCAACTACTTGAGATTTCCCCTAGTCATTAATGCATTTTTAATACCTTAATTTATATGTGAATTTATTTATCTAATGAAGTTTAGTCTTGATTAAGGACTATTTAATACCTATGAATTATATGATCAAATATGGCCTCAATGTTTCTACACATTATTCATCAATATCTATAACAAGAGCATGGGAAACTAGTAAAATTTATTGTTTTTCTCTTCTTAAGTTAATTAGAAAAATAGATAATAATTACTATCATACATCACTTTCATTGAAAATCAAGGTCATAATCATCAACATCAAAGTAGATACAATTTTAATGTGATTCTCACTCATAGTAGAAAATAACTCTCACAAGCATTTCAAAGCTAACATAATCACACTTGAGATCTAGTATTACCATGCATAAGTACACTCTCGAAAGAATTTATGATTTTCTTAGTCTCCTTCCAAATTTTCAGATGAAAATTTTCATTAAATTACAGACCTTTGTAATGATATGAGGTGCAAGTTAGAAATTGTCAAATAACAATGAACTTACAAACATACTCCTTCAATTTTCACTTGATTTCCCAATTCCAAATTATACTTATGAATGGTATCAACCTTTAACAAATGGTGTCTAAAGATAAACTATGGATAATAACCTTGAAGTTACACACATTACTGTAAGATTTGCATCAAGTTAACAGATTCCTTTTCTTTCTAAAACTATTTGTTATAATTATAAACGTCGAGTTCACATGCAACTTGCAATATATACTACAACAGATATTGTATATCATGTAGATTAGAAGAAGCAAAAACTGAATAGCTTGTGTTTCCTTATGAGTCCAATAACAACATCACAAGATAATAGAGGATGGGAGATGTAACCTACTTAACTCTTTTCCAAAGTAGTGACCTAGAAGCCATTGTTCAAAGACCCTAAATAATGTTATGGAAGTGAACTAAACTAGCGTTGGATCACTGAGGTTGGAGAACTCAACTCTTCCCGGGGGGTTCCCTAGATAAGTGATCAGATTTGGATCAAGACCTAACTGATAGTTCAAATTTCAAAGTGTTCAAAAGTGTGTCAAACCTAAGTGACCAGATAGATCTCGTCTTCCTGATTTTAGTGTCGTGACCGGTTTGAAAAACAGACACCGTATGAAGAAGTTATCGCAATTTGAAAAGTCGAGTAAACTGTAAATTTTAACATTTGACAAGGGTTGACTAGGCAAAGGTACAGCCAGCAAAAAGGAATATTCCTAGAAGTATTCCCCTAGAATATTCCTTCTAGGCCAATCTGAGGCTGACAAGTGGTGCATTATGATTTTTTGGTGGCTTTATGTTATGAAATGGGAACCAATCGGTGGGTGACACGTGGCTAGCCCTGAGGCCGCCACGTGTCCCTGGAGTGGTGAAGTAAAATTTTGCTAAGGGCCTTAGGAGTCGACCCCACGACCTCCGGCCTTTGACGCCCAAGAAATAACTGCACATGTTACGTTGTGACTTAACTATATTAGTTCATGGGTTCTATTTAAACTTTAATACATTGTGGATTGGGGGTTGGGACCTACGGCGGTCCCATTGAACATGGTCACATTGCAGGTTAACATCGCAAAAAATGTCAAAACCCCCGGCAAAATATCTACCAACATTTGAATGTGTCACATGGAGTGTAACAACTCTGTGTGGTTAAACCTCCGACGGTTGCATTAACACCACTCCAAACGAGAGTTTCTGCTTATAAATTCTGGTTTGTGCTACAGTTCTGCTCCACCATTGTGGTAACTGTGGAATGAGGGTTGGCATGTGTCCACCCCTAACTGCCTAAATTTAATGCTTGCAGTTTATTCTGGAGGAATTATGGGAAACACCCTTTTTGTGTGCGGAAAATGCCAAAAATAACTCCAATTAAGTGGAGTTCTCCACAATTAGTGGAGCTTTTCTAGGTGTTACTGGGCATATGAGTTGGAGGCCCATTTTTCGACCATTTTGGGAGTGTGAATAGTCAATTTATACTTTATTGGACATTATAGAGCCAGTGGTGATGATTGTAGATTCATCAGAGGATTTCTAAGCTTTATTTTTCTTTAGAGAAGTTCCAAGGGCCACTAGTGCCATCAGGGCTAGCAGCAGAAGGAGGCCTAGCCAAGGCAGCTAGAGGCCATTCTCAGGAAACCAATAGTCATTTTTGGATGTTTGAGATATTCTGGAGCCATTGGTGAGGTTTGCAGAGCTATCATAGGACTTCTGAGCATGATTTTTCTTCAGAGAAGTTCCAAGGGCCACCAAAGGCCAGCGTGAGAATGAGACATATCCAAGTCAGCCACCTAAATTTAATGCTTGCAGTTTAGTCTGGAGGAATTATCGCCAACACATTTTTTTGTGTGGAAAACGCCAAAAATAACTCCAGTTAAGTGGATTTATCCACAATTAGTGGAGCTCTTCTAGGTGTTACTGGGCAAATGAGTTGGAGGCCCATTTTTCGACCATTCTAGGAGTGTCAATAGTCAATTTCAACTTTATTGGAAATTCTAGAGGCATTGGTGAGGGTTTCAAAGCCATCAGAGGACTTTTGAGCATGATTCTACTTCAGATAAGTTCCTAGGGCGACTGGGGCCACCAGGGGCTAGCAACAAAATGAGGCATATTCAGGGCAACTAGAGGCCATTCCTAGGAAACCAATAATCATTTTTGGATGTTTCATACATTCTACAACCATTGATAAGGTTTCCAGAGCCAAAATAGGACTTGTGAGCATGATTTTTCTTCATAGAATCTCTAAGGGCCACGAGGGGCCAGCAAGTTAATGAGGAATATCCAGGGCAGCCAGAGATCATTTTCAAAAAACCAATAGTCTATTCTGACTAATTTGAAACTTATGACTCAAAAGGAAGGATTTTTAGAATCTTTTGGAAAATTCTGAAGGTTGAGATGCTTAAGGGAATTTTCCAGTGAGCCTAGAGCCACAGGGTGCCACCAGGTGTTAGAGGCGTAACCAGAGAAGAAAGAGGCCAATTTCAGCAAGTGAATAGTCTATTCTGACTATGTTGGACATTCTGAATCCAATGGAATGATTTTCAAAGCCATTTGGAGACTTCTAGAGCCGAAGAAGCCACAGGGAATTTTCGGGTAGCCCAGGGCCACCAAGGGCTAGAGGCCTAGATTGGGGAGCCAGAGCTCATTTGGAACAAATGAACAACCTATTTTGAATGTATGATATATTCTGGAGATAGTAGAAAAGGTTTCAGGGACAAAAAATGATTCTAAGGGAGTTAGTGCCACAGAGAAGCTCAGGAAAGCTTAAGGGCACCGACAGAAGAGGTCAAGTCTAAGGGAGCCTAGGTCCATGTCTAGAGAGATTGAATCCATTCCAGGGGTATGATGGTATTCTAAACCCATTGGTATAAGATAAAAAACCATTGGATTTGAGTAGTTACTTGTAAAAGAAATTATTCATCATAGTCCCAAAGAGCCAAGTCAATTGACAAAGGCTCAAGGAGACATAGTCAATTGAGTAATTTTCTGCAATTTTTTCTTCTTGTACAAGCTTATTATCAACAACAAAAAATTTTTAATTCCTCACACTTAAAGCATTAAAACATTTTAAAACACATACACTTGTTTCAAGTATTCAATTCCGCACTATCAAGTATAAGCAAGATCTAAATTTGTTTGACTGAGTGGGTGGTGCTTGCATAGCATAAAAAATCAGCCACCCATTTCATATTAGGTGGTTTCAGAACACTATGTTTCTTTCTTGACTTGAAATTTGTTTAACAGTGCAAAGAATTTAACTGTTTGCAAATTGATTGATGCTTACAAGTTTGAGTTTGCTAGAGGTGAAGGGGAGTTGTTGTTAGCTAAGTTCAGAAGAGGACAAGAAGGAAGAAGGTTGAAATTATTCTCCTTACCCAAAGGACCTCAAGGAAACCCTTGAAGCACAAGAGGGATTGTTTGCAAAAAATATTGCTTGAAGAAAAGATACAAGCTACAGAGAAGAGCTTGAATCTACAACCATATTTTTAAGAAGCTTGTCAATTTTTTTTGAAGCTTTGTGAATTTTTGTTGAATTTACTTAATTCATTTACATAATGATGACAACTTCATCAAGAGAGGTTTCTAAATCCTCATTTACAAGACTCTTTGATGAAGAGATGAAGAGGGATTTTTGCATCTTGAAGGATATGGTGCAAATTCTGTATGAAGATGAAAGGGAAAGCATTAGGCTTCATGAGAAATTGGTTGCTATGAAGCAAGATAAAGAAGTACTTATTCAAAGAATGCATAAGATGGAGATGCAGCTCCATCATGCCCAACAGGCCTTAACAAAACACATGCTTGAAGTAGAGGTAAATCACTCAAATTTATCTTCAAATAGATGTGTAGGTTCATTTGAAAAAATCACTGGAGGTATAGGGTCAAAATTGATGTTAAAAATGGGCTATGAATGGAAGGGTCTAGGAAAACATGTACAAGGCATGATTGAGCCTATTTTGGTTGAGGAAAGGCCTAAGAAGCTTGGTCTAGGCTATGTTCAACCTTACGGCTGAAGGCACTTGAGGCATTTCCAAGAAGAACTTTTGTTGCAAGTTCAAACCCACAAACATGCCAAGCTTGTTTTCAAGTTGAATGCCATTTTTTGAAGCCTATGTTGTAGCAAGATGTTTGTATACATGCAGCTTATGGCGAGCAAGAGAGTTTTGACAGCTATCATGACATGAACATTGATGTTGGTATTCAAAAGGGAGTTGGAACATATTCAAGTTCATCTCCTCATGAAGGTAAAAAACATGGACATGCAAAGCAACATTTGAGGTATAATTCTTCCCATAGGCAAGTTGTTTATGATTATGTTAAGCATGGAAAATCTACATGCATGAATGGAAGAAAGAGTCGTTGTTCCTATTGTGGGTTTTGTTACCATGAAGTTTCAAAATGATGGAAGAGGATGAAGGCATACAGGAAACAGTCGAAGCAAAGGTGACTTGCTCAAAATATGCAAAAGACTTGCATACATTGCCAGAAGAAGGGACATCTTATTTCCCATCCAACCAATCATCCTAAGCATTTGAAGAAAGAGGATAAAAAGACTCGTGAAAATGGAACCAAATATTCCATCATCAATGTGAGACCAGATGTTTCACAAGAAGAATATTTTCAACAAGAAAAATCGCCATGGAAGTGGCTTGGTAAGAAGTGATTTGACTTCTTGACCCAGTAAGAAATACATTCATTTGTACATATGCAAATTTCAGTCATGTATGCATATATTTCTATTGAAAACTTACGTTTGTGTGAGCCACCTTTGATCGATGATTAAGGAAATGATGTTCAACTACCTTCTATTAAATATTTCTCGCCAAAAATTTCTAGATGAGCTCAAATAAGATACAATTCTTGACAAGAGGACAAGAGTATCAAAGAAGGGAAGTGTTGACTACCTTCAAGTTGGGGCTCAAATGCACTAAGCCAAGCAAGGAAAAGTTGATAGAGGTTGGAAAGGTGAGGGAGTTGTACTCTCATCTCCTGAAGAGGTAATCAAGTCTTTTGGGGTCCAAAAGATTCCCAATGGAGAGGAGTGATCAAATTTGGATTAGGACCTAAGTGATAGCTTAAATTTCAAAGTCTTCGGAAGTGTGCCGAACCTGAGCGACCAGATAGATATCGTCTCCCTGATTCTGGCGTCGTAAACGGTTTGAAAAACTGACATCATATAAAGAAGTTATCGCGATTTGAAAAGTCTAGTAAACTATAAATTTTGACATTTGACCAGGGTTGCATGGGCAAAGGTACAATCAGAAAAAAGAAATATTCCAGGGAATATTCTTAGAATATTCTAGGGAATATTCATGAAATATTCCTCGAAATATTTCCCCAAAATGTTCCTTCCGAGCCAATCCCAAGCTGACAAGTGGCGCATTGTGATTTGTTGGTGGCTTGTACGTTATGAAATGGAAGCCAATCAGTGGGTGACATGTGGATAGCACTGAGGCCGCCATGTGTCCCCGGAGTGGTGAAGTAAAATTTTGTTAAGGGCTACAGGAGTGGACCCCGCGACCTCCAGCATAGCATGCCCAAGACTTAACCGCTCGCGCTACGTTGCGACTTAACTATATTAGTTCATGGGTTCTATTTAAAAATTAATACATCGTGGATTGGGGGTTGGGACCGTCGGTGGTCCCAACCCGCCAGCGGTCCCATTGAGCATGGTTTCATTGAAGGTTAAGATCGCAAAAAATGTCAAAACCCCCGCCAGCATATTCGCTAACATTTTAACATGTCACATGGAGTGTTACAACTCTGTGCAGTTTAACCTTTGACGGTTATGTTCACACCAGTCCAAACCAGAGTTTTTGCTTGTAAACTATGGTTTGTGCTATAGTTCTGCTCCATCATTGTGGTAACTGTGGAATGGGGGTTGGCACGTGGCCACCCCTAACCACCTAAATTTAATGCTTGCGGTTTAGTCTGGTGGAATTATGGTCAGCGCCATTTTTTTGCGGAAAATGCCAAAAATAACTCCAGTTAAGTGTTGTTCTCCACAATTAGTGGAGCTTTCCTAGGTGTTACTGGGAAAATGAGTTGGAGGCCCATTTTTCGACCATTCTGGGAGTGTGAATAGTAAATTTAGACCTTCTTGGAAATTCCAGAGCCATTGGTGAGGGTTTGAGAGCCATCAAAGGACTTCTGAGTGTGATTTTTCTTCAGAAAAGTTCCAAGGGCCACCAAGGCCACCAGAGGCCAGCAGCAGAATGAGGCCTAGCCAAGGCAGCTAGAGGCCATTCTCAGGAAACCAATAGTAATTTTTGGGTGTTTCAAACATTCTGGAGCCATTGGTGAGGTTTTCAGATCCATCAGAGGAATTTTGAGCATTTTTTTTCTTTAGATAAGTTCCAAGGGCCACTAGGGCCACCAGGGGCCAACAAGAGAATGAGGCATATCTAGGGCAGCCAAAGACCATTCTCAGCAAATCAATAGTCTATTATGACTAATTTGAACCTTTTGAATCCAATGGAAGGTTTTTCAGAAGCTTTTAAAAACTTCTGAAGGCGAAGATGCTTCAGGGAATTTTTCAGTGAGGCATTTTTCAGTGAGCCAAGAGCCACAATGTGCCACCAGGTGCTGGAGGTGTAACCAGAGCAGATATAGGCCAATTTTAGCAAGTGAATAGTCTATTCTGGATATTTTGGACATTCTAAATCCAATGGAAGAATTTTTAGATCCATTTTGAGACTACTAGATCTAAAGAAGCCACAGGAAATTTTCCGGCAGCCTAGGGCCACTAGGGGTTGGAGGCCTAGATTGGGGAGCCAGAGCTCATTTGGAGAAAATGAACAGCCTATTTTGGATGTATGATATATGCTACAGATAGTAGAAAATGTATTAGGGATAAAAAAGGACTTATACGCGATTTAGTGCCACATAGAAGCTCAGGGATTCTTAAGGGCACCAACAGAATAGGTCAAGTCTAAGGGAGCCTAGGTCCATATCCAGAGAGGTAGAAGCCATTCCAGGGGTATGATGTTATTTTAAAACCATTGGTATAGCATAAAATCAATTGGAGTTGAGTAGTTAGTTGTAAAAGAAATTATCCATCATAATCGCAAAGAGCCAAGTCAATTGACAAAGGCTCAAGGAGATGTAGCCCACGACATTCGAGTGAAATCCCTTATTAAATTTGATGTTATGTGTTGATGAGTAATTTTCTGCATTTTTTTCTTGTTTTACATGCTTATTATAAAAAAAAACAAATGTTTAATTCCTCACACTTAAAGAATTAAAACAGTTTAAAAAACATACACCTGTTTCAAGTATTCAATTCTGCACTATCAAGTATAAGCAAGATCTTATTTTTTTTGACTGAGTGGAAGATTCTTGCATATCATAACAAGTCATCCACCCATTTCAGATCAACAAGTGACTTGTGGACTTTGCTCCATCCATCGCAACCCATTTATCCCGCTTCAGCATACCTCTTTGTTTTTTAAGTTAGTGTCATTTTATCTTCTACAAAGATGTGCCCTCTATAAAAGATGTAAGCTATCTATTCCATAGACCATTTGAACTATAAACATTCAAAAAAAGCTATTCTACTCCACTTCCCAATAAAAAAATGTTTCCTATTTTAGCTAAATTATTGCTTTCATACCAAAAAAAGTGTTGAAAAATGTGTAAAACCAATTATCACTTCATTGGCCATGCATAATTATTTATACCTTAAGTAAATGTTCTTCTTAAAAACTACAATCTACAACAGTAAGAACCTATAATATATTCTCAAATAGCCGCACAAATAGTTCTAAAGAGGAAAAAAATAACAACACCAAGAAAGAAAATAAAGAAGAATATTTTTTACTATTCAAACATAAACAATATTTAATGAATAAGCACAAAGATCATAATTCTTACAAGAGTACCACAGTTGGCTCACATATTTAGCTTTGTTAAGTATCCTCAACTCTCCCTATATTTTTTCCTATGTCTTATATTCCATAGTCCTAGTTCCCTACTTATTAATTATACATAATATAAGTATGTTTTAGTTGGGACAATGCACATTAAATAATCTAGTCAAGTTTTGAACCTTTTGTCTTTAATTCTCAAATCACAATACTTGAACCTCTATATTGTCTTATTCAATAACTATAACTTCTATGACTTGATACAAGATCATTATTTCGATTTGGTTGCATGTCTTAGGGAGACCCAATATTTTTCTATTGGAGTATACATGCCCTGCCTTTTCATAACTAGAGTATGCATGGCACAAATTTTCTTCTAAGAATCTGTGTTGAGTTTACATGCTACTATTGAATATTTTTTTCTTTATATATAATCCTTCTAGAATACCAATATAAGCAACATATTTAATTTTTTTCCTTTCATTTTTCCTTATATAATAGATTTATCATAGACCTTCGAACAATAAAGGTTAATGACATTTTTCATAGACCTTTCAGTTTGAATTTTGACTCTTTTGTTTTAAGTCTCTTTAATAAGGGGCTTAACTTCGTCCTAACCCCAAAAAATATTCCTATTGATGACATTATTTGTAACATTCAATATGCCATTAAGGATCTTCCTGATAATGTTAAGGAGAGTATTATACAAGATTGCTCCATTGTTCTTAGGAATGTTAAGCCTCCCAAAAGAAACTTGAGCAAGCTTGAGGTTCTTGCCATAAAATCCCCAAGGGAAAACATTAACATTTTCATCCTTAAGGCTAATAAGGGTGGTGCCATATTCATTATGGATAAATCTGACTATGTTTGAAAAATGATAGACCATCTTTCCAATAGTGTTTCTTACATTAAGCTTAAAAATAATCCCCTTAAATATGTTTCTAAGGAGATTTCCCGCGCCATTAAATCGGATCCCTTCCTTAATCCTCTCTCTGGAAAGCTTACTGAGAGAAATACCCTCACCCCCATGATTTATGGCCTTACGAAAATTCATAAATCGGGGACCCCATTAATAACTATTGTTAACATAATAGGTGGTCCCTCTTATCATCTTGCTAAATTCTTAGTGCATAAGCTTCAACCCCTTGTGGGTCTCACCGACTCCTATGTTAAGGACTCAACTTCTTTCATCAAAGAATGGAAGGACATTAAGTTGGAACCTATGGAATTATTGGTCATATTTGACGTTGTTTCCTTATTTAGAAAAATCCCCATCCGGGAACCCATTGATGTCATTAAATAGATCTTTGACCATGACACTTCTAAATTAGTTGGCCTCTGCCACACCTCGACCTTCTTCAGTTTTCAAGGTGAGTTCTATGAGAAGACTTGCGATGTTGCTATGGGCTCGCCTCTCTCTCCTATATTCACTAAATTTTTAAGTATGATTTTGAATCAAAGGCCTTGGACTCAACTAAATTTTTCTCTAGGAAGTGAAAGATATTCCTCTATGGCACTTGTGTCATTTGACGCCATGGTCGTGATAAGTTAGATTTGTTTCTTGGACATCTGAATTCCCTGTCAGACTCCATCAAATTCACCATGGAAGTGGAGGTGGATGGTTTTCTTGATTTCTTGGATATCCTTCTCTCTAGAATGGATGATGGTTCCACTTCTCACCAAGTTTTTTGCAAGTAAACTCACACGGAACAATATCTTCATGCGGGTTCTCATCATTTTCCTGCTCAGAAATTTGGTGTTCTTTGCACTCTTTCTACATGCGCTCTAAGAATCTTTGACGAAAACCACTTGGAGTCAGAGAAATCCCACCTTCTTGATGTTTTTGAAAATAATGGGTATAGTAGATCGCAGGGCCATAGGGCCTTTAAAAAGGCCTATAAAGGATTAAAAGGAAAAGCTACTCGGGAGGATTCTATTTCCAAGTTTCATCTCCCATTTATCCAAGGGACCATGAAAAAAATTTCCCATGTCCTCAGAAGGAATAATCTCCCCTCTTAGTTCAAGCCTTTATATATTATTAGAAATTCTCTCGAATCTGTCAAGGACCCTATCTACCTAAAAGACATGAAAGGTGTGTACATGGTTCCTTGTTCCTATGGCACTCCCTATATTGGTAAAACATGTCGATACATGAGACAAAGAATCCAGGAGTTTTCTAGAGACATTAGGGACAATCAAACTCACACATCGGCTCTTGCAGAACATGCAGAGAAATCGTGTCACCATGTATGCAGTGAAGACTCCAAAGTCATTTCTATGGTTGACCACTTCCATCATAGGAAGCTTAGGGAACCATTGAGATTGAAAGGAATTTTAAGAATCTCAACAAGGATGATGGTGGAAATTGAGTAAGAGTTGGACCACAGCTCTTCTTAGGTGATTCATTTCCCCCTTGTGTTAGGTTTTCTTTTGCTTTTTGTCTTTGTCTGGTATATATTTTTAGGGTTAAATTGTTTTCCCTTCTTTTTCTTTTTTACCCATTGCCTTTAATTATATTCCTTTTAACCCCTTTTTTCTTCTTTTATCTCATTTTTCTATATTTTCCCTTGATACTATCTTCTATATTATCCTATGTTTTAAATTATCTTATAATATATTATATAATTTCTTATAAACAATGAAAAATATTTAACATTATAAAATATTTCAATTATATTAAAATATACAATAAAAAAAAATCATTTTATTATGATAGTTATTAATTTAAAATTTATTAATAAAAAAATTTAACTAAATATTTAATATTACTCCATAATAACTAATTAACTAATTCATTAACGGCTAGTTTTTAAATGGCTATTTTTTAGTGAATAATCTGGGCAATGATGCATCCACAATATTTATTCAATAAGATCGGTTGGCTTACAATATTTATTCAATAAGATTGGTTGGCTTTTTCACCTGTCCTGAGGATGAACCACATTAGTTGGTTTGGAAAGTAAACCAAATCCTAATAATGTGATTAATCCAAAAATATATTTATCTACTTTATAGATCACAAAAGTCTAAAATCAAACATTATTTTTGATAAAAAGAATAAATCATTAAATAATATATTCATTTAATATTGAGTTATAATTTTAATAATACATTACTAAAATTAATATTTATAAATTAATTTTATAAAATTTATTAAATTATAATTTTTAATTAATAAATTTAGTTTTAAAATAATTAAAAAAAATCTAAATTTTAAATAGTACATCATAAGAAACATCACATTCATAGCATTATTCCTATCTCATTCTCTCTATATATTATAAATTATAATGGAACCAAAAAAATAATAATAATTTTAAAATATATAAAATATAAATTAGAAAACATTATATTTAGTTAATTTTAAAATATATAAAATATAAACTAGAAAACATTATATTCAGTTAATTTATAATACTGCATTATTAAAAATAGTACATCCACACTAATAATTTTTAATAAATTTAAAATTACTAAATTAATACACTTCATAAAATTGATTTATGAATAAATAATAAATAAATTATAGACAAACATTTAATTAATTTATTAAATTATTTAATTGAGATATAATATTAATATTATATAATTTATTAATTTATTAAATTGAAATATAATATTAATAATATATAATTAATATTCTATAGATTAGTTTAATTAGTCAAATGTATGGACACTCTCGGATTAAGCTTCATAGTTGGGTTGATAAAATGTGATGCCTGTATAAATATTCTATGACTAATTATTAATCTCTAAAATCTATAAACTAAATTAAATAAAAATAACTATTATAATTAAATTTTATAAAAAACAAATAATAAAATAACATATTCAATTAACCTAATAAATCGTTCATAAATCTATCCTAAAACTCTTTAAATTATAAAGAAACGCATGCCATTACTATATTAAGATATAATTTTAATAAAACATAATTAACACTAACATTAATAATAGTATTTAAAAACTGATTTTATATAATTAATTTTTAATAAAATAATTATTAGAATTAATTTTTATATAAAGGCAAAAAAATCATGAAACAACATATTTTTTTAATCTAAACCTTTGTTTATAAATCAATGTTAAAGATATTTCTATTTAATTATCTATCACCTCGTATAACATATAATTTCACACAATTATCTCTTTATCGACGGTGAAGCTTATTTTCTAGTCTATAAACCCATAAATGCTCGGGAGAAGGAAATGCTTACCGTAGGATTAAAGCAGGTACATCATCCAATGGTGAGCATTTCCTTCCCCCAAGAATTTATGGATCCATAGACTCGAAAATAAGCTTCGCTTTTATCGACTAAATAAAATCTTGAAAAAGATTGCATTGAATAAACTCGACCGAGAAAAGACATAATAATTTGCAAAGAGCACGTGAGTTGTCAATCTTATGTGATCTATTTAAAATTACATGAATGTACAAGTGCATCTTTTATATAAGTCTTTAGAGGAAGTCTGTTTGTGAATATAAAAAGGTTTGTGAATATAAAAAATATGGTCGTGGTGATGTTTTTCTAGTACATGACTTAATAAGATTCTAGTTGTATCTCATGGATGGATGGATGGATTAGAGAATTTTTTGGTGTTCTCATTTAAATATTGATATCAAAGAAGAAAAAATTCCTATGGTATTTAGAGAGAAGACTGTGGTGGCATCAAAGATAGGGGCATATTGTAGAAAATGGAATTTAAGCACTACATGGGAAAGGTATGGTTGTAGGTATGCAAAATTTCTATTTGTATTTTGATTTCTATGAACATTGTTTATATGGGAAGTAGAATTGGGTAAGATTCTCCTATATTTCTACGAGGGAAAAGCCATTATTATAATTGGTGCATAGTGATGTGTTTGGACCTGTGTTAGTTCCATCACTAGGTAAATCTATGTATTATGTTTTCTTTATAGATGAATTCTCAAGTAATACATGGATCTATTTCCTTAGGAAGAAATCTAAATACTTTGAAAAAATTAAAGAGTTTAAGGACTTGTGGAAAATATATAGAGAAGAAAATGAAGGTGTTGAAGATGAACTCTCATACCCATTTTGTTTATTCCTCAATTTTTATGGTCATTAGGGCTAAGAGTATAATGTACAAATGGAGGATAATATGGAACACCTAGGGAGGTACCCAAATGAATAATGAATGTAATGTGTCTATAATAATGAGATAGACTCACATTATAATTAAAATGAATAATATAATAATTGTTGAAAATGCAGCAAGAAATTCCTAACTTAATTTCTCTTGAATTAAATTAGGAGAAAATCGAAATTCCACACCATAAGACAACTTGAATGAGTTAAGTGAGTTGTTATCACTTAGTTAGCTTAGTTAAGTCGAGTTGAGGGATTAACTTGAGTTGTGTACAATGATTCCGAAATGTTAGGAGCGTAGGTTGAGTTAATTTAAGTTTTAACAATTTAATTAAGTTAAATTGAGTTAAGGCTCGTTAAACTAGTTCCAACTATTGTAGGAACTAGTAGGAGGTCTAGTAGTTGGGTGCAAATTCAATGTTCAATTAGTTAAATGATCAATCATCCTTAATTAAATCATTCATGCATGAAATTCGAGTTACCCAGTTGAGATTGGAGTTCAAGGGAAGTGTACTATCAGTTGTATAATTATCCAAGTTGTACAGATGGTGCATGCAGCCGGAGAAGGGCCTACAGGGGTTGCGTAATTCTCAATGGGGAATTTCCCTAAATAATAGGGGATAAATCCTAATTGAAAAGTGCAATGAAATATGGTCTTGGGTTGGCAGGAATTTGGTGAAGTATTGACTAGAGCTGACTTGTGAAGCAGTGAGATATATTATACTTGTGTAGAGGTTGTTGAGGATTGAGCAAGCATTGTATTTGTTAAACACCATGTTAAAACACACACATGGTGTATGAAGAAGATGAGCACACACACAAGAGACTAAACACACAATGAAAGATAAGCGTGAGGCTTTCTTATTTTTCCATTATACATGATGTACATTTATAGTACAATGGTGTGACTCTTGGTTTCATATTCCAAGGTCACTTGGACTCCATTGTGACTTTTCGCATTTCACACCTACCCATGTAGGATTAGGTGTTCCAACATCCCCCCTTAATCCGAAGGGGTATGTGTGAGTCCAAGAAAAGAGTTGTAATACAAATCTACAAAGTATACATGGCAGCACTTGGGACAATGGTGTGACTCTTGGTTTCACATTCCAAGGTCACTTGGACTCCATTGTGACTTTTCGTATTCCACACCTACCCATGTAGGATTAGGTGTTCCAACGGTATTTCTTCTCATTTTTACGAATAATGAAATACGGATATAAAGGGGTTTTGAGAAGCTTCTTTCCCCTAGATACATATCTATGTATGTGTGTTAAATCATGATGCATGTTTTTGATATGTGTTCTCAATCATGAATTTGATTCTGCATATGAGTAGAGTAGATTTGAGTCTTATGTTTTAATGCATTACATGAGTACTTTTGAATCTACAATTAATTTATACATGGTATCGAGCTAGATTCACAATGAAAGAAGAAAATTAGGATGTCTTGTGCAGGAGGAATGAGTTTGCAGGATCAATTCTTCAGAGTTAGTAGAATGGCGTTCTATGGTCTAAGACTCGAGTATGCCCTTCAGTGTAGCTCAAATTATATTTCTTGGAAGGACCGCAGGGTGCCTCTAGCAGATGGTTGTCTGCATATAGTTATGGAAGTGGGTGCTTCCATCAGGTCATGGCCTAGAGAGAGTGGTTGATCGCATATCTCATAAGTCGGTTCTTGCACACTGGTGGGTGCTAGTAATTGATGTAAAAGAATAGTATATCAAAGAATAAGAACAAAAATGTTTGGTTTTTTTTCCCCTCGAAGGGTTCCACCAAATATCTAGTGTCCACAGTGTTTTCTTCATGATTTTATGTGCTACTATTATGTTTTAATTATGGATATCTTATATGTTTTTATATATTGTGTTGGTGATTAATTGATGATTTAGATAATCAAGTAAAGAAATGGTAAAAAGTGTTATAGATGATCCATATGTAAAAATATTGATTCACCCTCCCCCCTTCTCAATATTGTCAAGCTTCCAACATTTCCATCATTTTCCATCTCATATCCTCCAATAACAAGGATGAGTATGTTTCATCAAAAATTAAAGGATTTTCACTACTACCTACAAGCAGGCCTGGAATTTCAAATTAACTTTGCTTGTCAAATGAAAATTTGATGACATTTTTGCATTTTGATGCTTTTCGTTTTACATTCTACCCAAATTTGTAGGTGTCAAAATTATCTTCAACTACTCCACTACTCTTGAATTTCAACCTTCATTAATCTCCCTATAAGAGTGCCTTGTTTTTTCCCGAGTTAGTATGGGTTTCGATATAACATACAACCATACTTTTCATCAACATATTATGAGGTTTATTTGTTATAATTAAAATTATCTAATGGTAGCCGAAGATGTTTTTATTTCCTAATTATATGGTCCAATGGACTGAGGACCTATGGGTCAACACAAAATATATTTTGATAAGAAATATAATGATTTTTTTTAGAGAAAAAAATAATTCATGTTGCAATAATTGATAGATATTTTGATTTTCTTTCTAGTAAGATGTATGGAGGGGACTTTTCTTATACATCGATGACCTTTATACTTTAGACAAAGAATCATCTCTCAAATTATTTATCAAGTCTTTTTTTACAATTGTGTATATAATGATATTAGTCCATTATCACGTTAAGCTCAATATTTAGATGAAATGCATTCAGGATAAATCCCAATATTTCTATAAAATACCTTCATGCTAAACAAGCATATTGAAAATATAACCAGCTCCAAAATCCTAATAAAAACTATAAATTTTCTATATGGCCTTAACCCAACTCCTTCAAGATAAACCCAAATCTTTCTATAAAATACCTTCATGCTAAACAAGCATATTGAAAATATAACTAGTTCCAAAAGCCTAATAAAAACTATAAATTCTTCTCTATGGACTTAACTCAACTACTCCTACAAAAATATTTTACATGCTCAACCTCTTTACAATTTTTTGCCTACTCATTCTTTCATAGATTGCCAAGATGCAATAGAAGAAACCTAATTCTCTTGATGCTTAACATCCATGACACAAAATATAAGACAACTCCATTGTGAGCATGAAAATGAACATGTGACCTTTTCTCAAACACTACTAGAAGAAAAATAATGGGACACCACATAGAAAATGAGCTACACTCAAACTTCCTGGTAAAAAATCTACCTAGTGGATCTTATTATAAGAAATACATATGGTATGCTAATCACAATTTTGAAATCCCAATAATCAATTTTATAAGAGAAAAAAAAAACAAAACCATTTTCACCAAAAATTGAGTAACTAAAAGTAAAATTACATCCTTGCCCCAAGTTAACTTATAAGTTTCACATGTGACATCCACATCGAATCGAGATGTGACATGGGCATTGAATAATCCCAATATCCTCAATCAAACCATCATACTTTATGACCATATATTGTGATGCACATTGTTGATCATTTCAGCCCCCATCTAATCTTTGACAAGCAGTCCCTTCTGGTAGGGCCTTAAAAATCCATTATCCGCCTATCGTTGCCTTCTCCTAGTCTCAAAATCGCATAAAAGGGCCGAAAATCCACATTTGAAAATATTCAAGGCTTAGCCCCTCTCGGCCCTAGCCCCTCAGTCGTTTCCTCCATGTAACCCAGTGTTGGAACCAGGCGCAAAAACACTAGGCGCCTATCGCATATGAATATCGGGCGCGCCCTCAGCCATTGATATGTACAGATCGAACGGCATTCGCAATACTCCACTATGCTCATGGCCCACTCCATTCATCGCCCAAACCGCATCTCAGCCGTCCTTTCACCCGTAAATCCGATGGTCCGTATCTCCCTTGCCCCGGTGGTCCCTGCAACACAATACTCCAAAACCGGGTGGTATGTATCGCACCGCCTTTCGACGGTGGGCGGTAATTCCTGTTTGGCCAGCGATTCCATACACTATCTGCAGCGTGTCCCGGCGTACGGCTCTGAAACCACTGTTCATCGCACGCTATTGTTCGACAAAAGATGTGCAGCGATATCACTGTTAGCCGTCGGATCTGGAGATCTTCATCTAACAGTCGTCGCGCATCGAAGCTGCACGGGTTTTAATCCATGGAAAATACACCCCTGGCCCACTGTCCATCGCCTCCGACGCTTTATCAACCATCGATCGCCTCCTGAGATCGAACGGTCAAGATTTCATCATCCCCGTCGTTGACCGGTCCCACTATCAACACTCCACGTCGTCCATTTCCCACTGCCTTAGTATCGCGCCACCTGTCCTCAAGTTGTTCCCCACGTGCTCTCCACCACCCCGGACCTATATTTGGTTCATTCCTTCGTTTCTTTCATATTTTCACGATCATTTTCGCATTCCACTATCTTTCTCCATGGCCATCCCACACTGTTACGCTGCATTTCCTACCATCGTCCTACATTTTCCCACTAGTCCACCATGTAGCGCTGTCATTTCTCATTATTTCCCATCACATTCACCTTCCCGTGCATGTTTTTCTTTAACAAGTTCGTGGATTTTGCAGGGCTACAACAGCGGAAAGTTGCCATAATTCACAGCCTCTGTTTCAGAAGTTGAGAACGCATCAAAGGACCATCATTCAGAGGCAGAATTTATGCGGGAAATCTGGGAAGCTGTTACGACACGACTTTCATTAAAGAAGTAGGGGTGAAAATCTGTCAAACCCCCCAGAGCTATTAAAATACGCAGATTTTGTAGATGGGAACATTAATGGAGCAAATGGAGAATATCAGCGAAAGGTTGGGAATTGAAGACATGTAATTGAAGATTTTAGGGCCTTGATCTAACCTTTTGAAGGCACAGTACCAGATTGAAGATCCTGCTAATCACTCCAAAGATTTGTGCACAAGAAACAATACCCTCCAGGTTTTATTTCAGCAGGAGTTTTCTCTCCAAGAAAGGACGGGATGTCCATGTGATTTTAATTCTATACCGTGTTCCTAAAGATATTTTTACCCAGTGCATTTACTTCAGAAAGCAGGCAGTAGAGTACATACAACCCTATAGAGCCGTCAAGCAGTATGGGCGGGCACTTTTTCACCATTTCGCTTTAATGAGACAGTTAAATGTTTACCACCTACTCCCTTTTTGGAGCTCTCTTGTTCTCCTATAAAGCTCACGAAGAACAGATAGTTTAGGGTTCCAGATTTTATCAGAAAACTATGCAGTGAAAGGATTTTTGTATACATTTTTTAAAGCTCTTGTATGAAGGCTCAGAGCCCATAGGGTCTCAGTGAGGAGGAGTTCTATCTGTTAAAGAGGATTCTGGTCTTTGGTATTTCACAGTGTGTAACCTTTTCTCTTATGTGTTATATTAATAGATCATTTCATTTCATCCATCTTTCTTGTATCATGTTTTGGAATGCGAGTGGCTCACTGATTTCTGGTATGGATTCATCCTAGTTGATTCCCATGCCTAGATCAGTCAAGCGCTTTAAATATGGCTCATGCATGATATTCTGTTCCATTATTCATCTAAACCATATTTCTGCTATATTAGTTTCTTTGGGAGGGTGCTTTTAAAATGCTATTATCATGTATGGATTCTTAGATTGGTAATCCCATGCATGGTGGTATTGTATATCTGGGTATCAGCTCAATGTTAACTAGTATTTCCTCTACATTTCATTCACTACATGCACCTTCTGATAACTTATGTCTGTGAAGTATTTCTGAATCGGCCCGCTTTGCAGTTAGTTGTCTCTGAATTGTCTGATGCATTTGTATTAGAGCTTTGCATCATGTCTCTACAGTATTCCTATATCTGTATCAGTTTCTGAAGGTCTTGGTCCCATTCAGATTAATTTTCCTTGTTTTACAAGAGATAGCATGTGAGATGAAGTTGAAAACTTCACACATTATATTATATGCTCCTTGCTATGCTAAGATGTCCTAGGCACTGGTCTATCACAACTCTATGCTATTTCTAGGAGTGACAACATCTTTCTGGCGCCGTTGCCGAGGAACGAAATTGAGAAGTTTAAATCCCTGGGCCTCTAAAAAATCTAATTCACTCTTCAAGTAGGTGAGTATGGAGAGTTGACAGTTGTAGATCTCTCACCTTGGCGACTCCACATTTGTTCATCTGATAAATCTATTTGCAGTCCTGGCTCCTCGTAAGACACACCTGAGGTCAGATACGTCTAAGCCAAAGACACCTTCAGAGTCTGACCCTGAAAAGATCACACATAGAAGAAATTGGAGGGAAATAAAATCAGTCCATTCTGAGATTCCCAAATTCTCTTAGGAAGACTATCCATCCTCTTCCTCTCAAGAAGTCCAAGTAGAAAATCCCTACTACACTGAGGAAAATCCCGAATATTACTCAGATAGTCCACCCCGGGAGGGTATCAAAAATAAAAACGGTCTTCATCCTACTCCTGAGGTCGAAGAGGTCAAGGAAGTCACTGAAGTATCTGCTATTAACAGACCATTATTCCCCTCAACCCCTCAGGCTGCAGTTTAGTATATTCCTATTATTATTCATACTCCACTTCCACCTCCTCCTCCTCCTCTTACTCATCAAACTATCTCACTACCTCCACCTCCTCTAATAGCCAATGTTCCGACCTTCTTGATGAATAAATATGCTCCCCTGGCATTACCCCAAGTGTTGAATGATATTCCCCAGGATTATCTGAAGATCTTGCCCAGATTCAATGGGGAAAACGAGATTGATGCTCAAAAAAATCTTGATACGTTCTACTCTTTTGCAGAGAACTTTAATGTTGAACATTTAGATGTGGTCTTAAGGCTTTTTGTCCAGTATCTTGATGGTGAAGCTCAAAAATGGTTTAAGACATTGGCTGGCCGTTCTATTACCACTTGGGATAACATGGAAGATACTTTTCTCAGGAAATGGGGAGAGAAGAAAGACCATGGAAATTGTCTCATTGAGTTCAATACACTAAAGAAAAGACACAATGAAGGAGTGTCAGAATTTATCAAGAGATTTAATAAATTGTATCTGAGTCTCCCTGCTGATATGAAACCCCATCAAACTGCTGCTAAAGTTGTTTTTGTAGAAGCCTTTGATTTAGAATTTGGTTTCTCTCTCAGAGAAAGAAATCCTGCTACTCTGGATGATGCTCAGGCAGATGCACTAGAGCTAGAAGCAAACTTTTCCTCCACTGGTAAATCAAAGGGAAAAGCTAAACAATATACCAGAAGAAGAGGCAAAGAGGAGGTATCCACTTCTAGTCAGGACAGAGACTCAGAAAAAGTGGAAGAAATGAGAAAATTGATTAAGAAAATGGTCAAGCTTGAATTGGAAGCCAAGAACTCAGCCTTCAAGAATTTCCAGAATGCTCCAAACAGAGGTTACAATCCTCAATATAGAATACCACCCCTGCAAATATTTCCAAGGGAATCAATAGAGCAACAGGATCAGGTACCACACCCATTGTACCTGGAAGGTCCAGAAGATGATCCCACTGGAGATACTGCCTATGGACTGGAGGATGCTAATCTTGCTTTCTCGGATAGAGAAGAAGAGGAATGCTCATTACAAAAAGAAGAAAAGGCTAGAGACACGGAAGACTCAGAGATCGGTCACTGTTGTAAGAAATTTGTTGACCTCATGCAAGCACAGCTCAATAGAAGATATGACCTCAGATCTTCTAAGAAGAGAACTCGTACTCAAGAGAAAGAAGAAGAGCCACATCAGAAGGAAGCACCTGCTCAGGAGGAGTCAACAATGCAGAAAGTCACAGACAAAGGTAAGGGACCTCTAAACAAACCTGTGCAGTCTAGTGATCAAATTCCTTCCTCTTCAAAAGAAGTAATTCCCCCTAATGTCAAGTCTGTGTCTAAAGAAGTCAAGCCCCCAGCTGAAAATAAAGAGTCAAAAGAGGTTGTGATAGAAAAGTCCCCTCCTGCTTTCATCTGCAAAAGGAACTTGAAAAGGTCAAAATCCATATCCCCTTGACTGAACTGTTGAAACAACTAGCATATCAATCTCAAGTCACCTCTTTCATGCTCCCTCTGAAAGTACCAATCATCCCAGATAGTATCAACCTTCAAGAAGAAAGACCCATGGTAGTCTTTGGCCCACATGTTGAGGAGTTAGATCCCTCTACTCCTCCCTTCTATGTGTCTTTAGTGATCCATGACCTGCTATTACATAACTGCATGTTAGATTCTGGAGCTTCCCATAATCTTATGCCTCTGTCAGTCGTGGAACAACTAGGTTTGAAAATCACACGTCCATATAAAGACCTCTATTCATTTGATTCCAAAAGATTTAAATGCTTGGGGATGATCAAGGATCTGGTGGTCAATTTGGCCCAAATCCTAGCAAAAAGTGTGGTCATGGATATCGTGGTGGCTGACATCCCAGCTCGTTTTGGTACGTTGCTGTCAAGGTCCTGGGGAACAAAAATCAGTGGATCACTCAAGATGGATTTAATGTATGCCACAATGCCACAATCCCTTTTTGTTGGCCAAGAGAGGAGGTTGTACAAGGAGACTATATTTGTCGAGATGGTGACTAAGGCTGACAATTCTATAAATTCACCAGTCTACAGTAAAGAAGGATATTTCTCATGCTTAATGCTGGAAGAAGATCAAGATTATGCTAATGAACCATCGTTCTGCTAGATCAAGACTAGGGAGCCCTCAGAGAGCATTGAATCAGAAATCTGGACACTACATTTTGATGGAGCAAATTCAAGAGAAGGTAATGGAGCTGGAATATTATTGATTTCTCCTACAGGAAGGTGGGTTCCATTGTCCTTCAAGCTAGAATACGAAGCCACCAACAATGTGGCTGAATATGAAGCACTTCTATTAGGATTACAGATAGCCAGGAATATGAATATACAAAGTTTAAAAGTTCTGGGAGATTCAGAACTGGTGGTTAAACAAGTCAGGAATCAGTGTCAGACCAAAAATCCTAGGCTAAGGGCTTATAGGAATGAAGTTTGGGACATGGTAGAAAATTTCTTCTTAGCATTTAATATCCAGTTCATGCCCCGAGAACAGAATAGGATGGCTGATTCCCTTGCTGTGGTTGCCAGTACATTTCGGCCACCTCAGAACCCTCTTTTAAGGTATGACGTTGAGGTGCGCTATCGACCTTCAATCCCAGACAACATCAAACACTGGTAGGTGTTTGAAGATGAAGAAAAAATGAAAATATTCCTGGAAACAGTGGGAGAATTCTCCAATATGGAGATTGATGCTGATGAAGAAGAGGTTGAGTCTGAAAATACTTCAGAAAGGAATTGGGAGGAGAAAGTGGCAGGTAATAAAGTGTTGTAGTTAAATGGAAACATAATACCTAGAGGATTGGTGCCTCTAGAAAGATTATTTGACAAGAATGATGTCTCATTGCAGCTGAGCAAAGTGGTAGAAGAAAATCAGGTAGAAGACCTGAATCTGGGAACTGATGCTGACCCCAAAATTGTAAAATTGTCCAGGAAGATCCCTGGAGAATATAAAAAGCTATATCAGAAATTATTTCAGTCTTACAAAGATGTGTTTGCATGGTCCTATCAGGATTTGAAAACTTTTGATATCAGTAGTATGCAGCACAAAATCCCAGTGAAGGCATATGCAAAGCCCCACAAGCAGAAGCTCAGAAAAATCAATCCCCTGCTGCTTACTTCTATTGAAAGGGAAATTAAGAAGTTGTTAAAGGCCAAAATAATTGTACCATTGAGGTACTCTGAATGGGTGGAAAACCTTGTCCCTGTACGCAAGAAGAATGCAGAAATAAGGCTGTGTGGATTTTAGAAATTTAAACAAAGCATCCTTGAAGGATAATTATCCACTACCTAAGATGGATTACATCCTGCAGAAAGTGGTTGGAGCTTCTAGGATGTCAATGATGGATGGATTCTCTGGTTATAACCAGGTGGCTATACTTCCAGAGGATCAAAAGAAGACTGCTTTGACCACACCATGGGGTACATTTATGTATGCCAGGATGCCTTTTGGATTGATTAATGCAGGGGCCACTTTGCAGAGGGCAATGGACATTGCTTTTGCTGGGGAGAAAGATAAATTCTTGGTGGTCTACCTCGATGATATCACTGTATTTTCCAAGAATTATACTGAGCACATTGACCATCTGCGTAGAACTTTTGAAAAATGCAGGAGGTATGGTCTCTCTCTGAATCCTCAAAAGTCTTTATTTGCATTAGAAGAGGGAAAGCTTTTGGGCCATATTGTGACCAAATATGGGGTGAAGATAGATCCTAAGAGGGCAGAGGTTATAAATGGTATTTATTTTCCTAGAAATAAGAAAGAGGTACAAGTATTCCTAGGGCGTATTAATTTCTTGAGAAGGTTTATTCCTAACTATGCTGAAAGAGTTAGACACATAACTGACATGCTGAGAAGAATAATGAAGTTAAATGGTCCCAGGAATCATGAGAGGCATTTACTAGAAAAAAAAATGCTTTTGCAGAAGCCCCTGTGCTAGCTGGACCATATTATGATAAACCTTTCATGATTTTTTCTTTTGCATCACCTCATACAATAGCAGGAGTTTTATTGCAGAAAAATGAGGAGGGGTATGAGCAGCCTATTGCCTTTTTCAGTCAGGTGCTTCGTGATGCAAAATTAAAGTACAACATATTGGAAAAGCAAGCATACGCCCTAGTGAAATCCCTCAAAGCATTCCGTGTATATGTCTTACAGTCCCACATCACTGCATTTGTGCCTGCAGCTGTTGTAAAATATATCCTTATTCAGGGGGATAGTGAAGGAAAAAGGGGGAAGTGGATTGCCAAAATGTAGGAATATGACTTAGACATCCACCCTACTAAGTTGATCAAAGGACAGGGGCTTGCCAATATGTTATCTGAATCAAACTATCAAGCTCTGGGCATAAATTTGTCCATTATAGCAGGTGAGGAATCTGAAGAGCAAGAAGAATGACAGGGAATTGGAGTAGCTACTCCAGAAACACATCTAAAGTACCTCGCCAGTCCGTGGTACAAAGAGATAGTAAAATATCTCCTCACACTCAGTTGCCCTACAAGCTGTGATAAAGCTAAATACAGAACACTAAGATTGAAATCACAGAAATATATAGTGGTCAATGGCTGGCTATACTGGCGAGATCCCTCAGGTATCCTACTGCTATGTCTAACAGAGGATGAGGTAGGAAGTATTATAACCAAGTTTCATGAAGGGATCTGTGGGGGTCACTACAGCTGGAGGGCCACTGCTCATAAAATTCTGAAGGCTGGTTTCTATTGGCCCAAGATTTTTGGAGATGTTTTTGCCCACGTTAGAGCATGTGAAAAATGTCAGAAATTTGCTGAAAGGCAGAAGTTAGCACCTCCTCCCATGATTCCTGTGCATGTAGATGAACCATTCAAACAGTGGGGAATTGATTTTATAGGTGAAATCCATCCTCCATCAAGTGGTCAACATAAGTGGATTTTAACGGCCACTGATTATTTCACCAAATGGGTGGAAGCCATACCTGCGAGGAATGCAACAGATGCTGTGATCATAAAGTTCATGGAAGAAAACATCATATCCAAGTTTGGCTGCCCTGCCAGAATAGTGACTGATAATGCACAGGCCTTAAAGTCTACAAAGTTTGTAAGCTTCTGTCAGCAGTATAGCATCACACTAAGTCACTCTACAACCTATTATCCATAGGGAAATGGCTTGGCAAAGTCTTCCAATAAAACCTTGGTAAGGGCATTGAAGAAGGCTATAAATGAGAATCAGAAGAATTGGGATTCCCAATTGAAATTTTCTCTGTGGGCCAATAGAATTACTAGCAAGAGAGCAACTGGGAAATCCCCATATGAACTAGTATATGGGAGGGCAGCAGTATTTCCTATTCAATTAGCTCTACCAGTAGCTCGATTCATGCAGGAAAGTCAAGAAGAGCCTGATGATATGATCAGGAGAATAAACCAGTTGGTGGAATTGGAAGAAACACGCAATCAGGTAAATCAAAGGCTAACGGAATATCAAGAGAAGATGAAATACCTTTTTCATCAGCATGCTAAAGACAGGAATCTGCAAATTGGTGATCTAGTGCTTAGATGGGACATCCGGAGAGTTGAGGAGGGAAAACATGGAAAATTCGACCCCCTCTGGTTTGGTCCTTTCAAAATTGTGGAACAGGGGGGCAATAATACGTTCAGGTTGGAGAATTTACAGGGCGACTTGCTGGATGCCCCTGTAAATGGTCAATTCCTTAAACCCTATTTCCAGTTCTGACTCAGGCCAAGAAATCCTGGTGTATTATATTGTATATTAGTTTGCTAATTCATTTTTGTTTGAAAAATGTGGGTGTTATTATGAATCATAAAGTGGAAAGTAAGGGTGCCAAAGGGCAGAGTTCACACAGAAGAGTATCTGATGTTCTGCAAAGTCCTCGACACATTCAGGGATGAACGTGTCGTCCCCAGATGGAGCCGATGTTGATCATTTCAGCCCCTATCTAATCTTTGGCGAGCAGTCCCTTCTGGTCGGGCCTGAAAAATCCATTATCCGCCTATCGTTGCCTTCTCCCAATCTCAAAATCGCATAAAAGGGCCAAAAATCCACATTTGAAAATATTCAAGGCTTAGCCCCTCTCGTCCCTAGCCCCTCAGTCATTTCCTCCCGGTAACCCAGTGCTGGAACTAGGCACAAAAACACTAGGTGCCTATAGCATATGAATATCGGGTGCGCCCTCAGTCGTTGATTTGTACAAATCGAACGACATTCGCAATACTCCACTACGCCTGTGGCCTACTCCATTCATCGCCCAAACCACATCTCAGCCGTCCTTTCACCCGTAAATCCGGTGGTCCATATCTCCCTTGCCCCGGTGGTCCCCGCAACACAATACTCCAAAACCGGGTGGTATGTATCGCACCGCCTTTCGGCGGTGGGCGGTAATTCCTGTTTGGCGAGCAATTCCATACACTGTCTGCCGCGTGTCTTGGTGTATGGCTCTGAAACCGCCGTTCATCGCACGCTATTGTTCGACAAAAGATGTGCAGCGATATCACTGTCAGCCGTCGGATCTGGAGATCTTCATCTAACGGTCATCGTGCATCGAAGTTGCACAGGTTTTAATCCACAGAAAATACACCCCTGGCCCACTGTCCATCGCCTCCGACGCTTTATCAACCGTCGATCTCCTCCTGAGATCGGACGGTCAAGATTTCATCATCCCCGTCGTTGACCGGTCCCACTGTCAACATTCCACGTCGTCCATTTCCCACTGCCTTAGTATTGCGCCACCTGTCCTCAAGTTTTTCCCCACATGCTCTCCATCACCCCGGACCTATATTTGGTTCATTCCTTCATTTCTTTCATATTTTCACGATCATTTTCGCATTCCACTATCTTTCTCCATGGCCATCCCACACTGTTACGCTGCATTTCCTACCATTGCCCTACATTTTCCCACTAGTCCACCATGCAGCGCTATCATTTCTCATTATTCCCCATCGCATTCACCTTCCCGTGCATGCTTTTCTTTAACAAGTTCGTGGATTTTGCAGGGCTACAGCGGCGGAAATTTTCCATAATTCACAGCCTCTGTTTCAGAAGTTGAGAACGCATCAAAGGACCATCATTCAGAGGCAGAATTTATGCGGGAAATCTAGGAATCTGTTACGACACGGCTTTCATTAAAGAAGTAGGGGTGAAAATTTGTCAAACCCCCCAGAGTTATTAAAATACACAGATTTTGTATATGGGAACATTAATGGAGCAGATGGAGAATATCAGCAAAAGATTGGGAATTGAAGACATGTAATTGAAGATTTTAGGGCCTTGATCTAAACTTTTGAAGGTGCAGTACCAGATTGAAGATCCTGTAGATCACTCCAAAGATTTGTGCACAAGAAACAATACCCTCCAGGTTTTATTTCAGCAGGAGTTTTCTCTCTAGGAAAGGACGGGATGTCCATGTGATTTTAATTCTATATCGTGTTCCTGAAGATATTTTTACCCAGTGCATTTACTTCGACGAAGCGTTAAGTACATACGTACAACGAGCAGTCAACGATGTGACTGAGCCTTTTCACCATTTAACTTTAATGATTGGGAGCCGATTCATCTTCTACTTGCAACTTTTTGGAGCTCTCTTGTTCTCCTATAAAGCTCACGAAGAACAGATATTTTAGGGTTCAGTTTTTGTCAATGACTTATGCGGTGAAGAGCTTTTTGTACCATTTTTAAAGCTCTTGTGGAGAGGCTCGAGCCACATAGGGTCTCGGTGGGAAGTTCTGCTCATTAAAGAGGATTACGGTCTTTGGTATTTCACGGTGTGTATATTTTCTCTTATGTATTGTATTATTAGATCATTTCATTTCATCCATCTTTTCAGCATGTTATCATGTTTTGAGATAGGTAGCTCCTTTGATTTAAAATGTGATTCATCCCTGGTTAAGTACATACCCGGATGGTCAGTAAACTAAATATGGCTCATGCATGATAATTGTTCCTTCATTTAGCTAAGCAGTATTTGCTATATTAGTTTTCTTCGGGAGGGTGCTTTTAAATGTCTGTTATCATGTGTAGTTCTTCATGAATTGATGGCTTCCATGCATGGTGGTATTGTTATGCTCTGATGTATCGACTCAATGTTACTTAAGTATTTCACCTATTTATTACTACATACCCTCATTCGATACTTGTGTACGCCCAGTATTTACCGATGAGCACTTTGCTGATTCTCTGAATTGTCTGATGCATTTGTATTAGAGCTTTGCATCATGTCTCTACAGTATTCCTATATCTGTATCAGTTTCTGAAGGTCTTGGTCCCATTCAGATTAATTTTCCTTGTTTTACAAGAGATAGCATGTGAGCTGAAGTTGACAACTTCACACATTATATTATACGCTCCTTGCTATGCTAAGATGTCCTAGGCACTGGTCTATCACAACTCTAGGCTGTCTCTAGGAGCGACAACACACACCTTGATTTTTAAGTGTCCATGTTGCATAACCCTTCCTTCTATTACAATTATCCCATGCTTCTATCACACTCCTTTTAATATAAGTGGTATTTGTGATGGAAGGAACGATATTATCTTTTAGGGATTCCACCATGCCAATTGGGATTCGATGCCATTTCAAATGCTTTTCTTTCCCTTAAATTATTTCACTATTCCAATGAATGCTAGGCTTGATTATATTCCTTGTTTCTAGGTTTAGTACATTTCCCCTTATATCATACTAAATATATCTTAGACTAAAGGAATTTCTAATAGATTCCCTACATCAGAGGGTTGCGGAGACAAAGGGATTTCAATTTTTTCCATTCGGCATTTCAAGCATGTTTATTTTTTATTCAAGAAACGTATTAACGAGCATACTTATGACCGAGGATGAAAATATCCTATGAAATAGAGATACAAAGATACGAACAATACGAATCGTAAAGAATAAATACCATGACTTTCATTAGATGTGTTTCCACTAACTAACCTGGAAGAATTGTCGCCATGATCGAGAGAATCAATAGGCGAATCTCTAGGAGTAGACATGAACTTGCGCTCCATTGTGCTAAAAGATAATTGATTTCTGCCTCTTTCCAAGGTCTTCATCCTCCCTAGCATCCTTGTTACTCTGCATTTTGTTTTTATTTCCTCTGTACACCTACTAACTTGACAAGGCTAGAAAGTTGTCATTTTGGAGGCAAATTTTGTATGGAAAAGGCCCAAAAATTGTCATTTTGGAGGCAAGGTTTATATGGAAAGAGATTGTTGAGTCGTAACTTAGAACCTATAACCTATTAGTTTAACCCCGTTACAACTTGCGTTCGGCCATCAATTGCAGGTAACCATCTAATCAACAGGTATGACTCGAGAGTGACCATTTAATCCACAGTTAACACACCACACAACCATTGTACCCCTAATTTTCTCAATTTCTACGGTCACCATTTTAATGAATTCAATTTTTATGGGAAAGAAACTAACGGAAAAGGGATACCACACACATATGAAATATTATTAATATACCTGGCGTTTCCTTTGCTAGTGCTAGGTATTATATATTTTTTGCGGTTCCAATCCCAAATTAAACATCAAAATGATGGCTTAGTGATGTATAGGACACGTCAAACTTGACATGTAGAAATTTATGCTGCAAGTAAAATACGTTCTAAAATGGAAAATACGTCCCACAGGATGTCAAATTCGAGGCCTACCTACAACACCAACTAGACTATTGCATGATTCTAGTAAAGAACAAGACAGACTGATACACTTATCTTCATATAAAATTTTAATATCAATAGATAATAGCTAAATTACCACAATATTAAAGGTGTTCAAATTTTATGACAATGAGTTTTCATCCTTAATCATTAGCTTATACATCTTCTTTCATAGGAATGACTTGTTCGCTAGGAAGTTAAATGATACAAAGCCCGTAACTTTTCCACAATTTCTTCATTTTAGCTTCAACCAAAACATTCATTAATGCTAAAACGACAATCGCATTTTATTATTTCCCTTTCAATCTAAATTGGTCCAATATTTTCTTGACATATGCATCGAAGTAGCACCTAGATCCACAATGATCAACTAATCTTTGTTAACCAAAACATCTTCCAATTTGAGCTTCCATATCTCAAAAATTATCCCATGAAATTTCTTTGTCTATATTTGAATTTCTCACTATTTCGTTTCACCACAATAGTCGCTATGAAATATCTCTCAGTATAACAATTTTTTCCAAACCCTTCAGCTAAAAACATTAGACACAAAGTCATCCCCTTGAAGTAAAATTGTTCTCATACAAAATGTAGGTTTTAACTATGTACATTTACTTGTTGCAAATTGATTTTCAATAAAATAGAAAATATGCAATTGAACACACACATTTAACCAAAATGTTTTATCTTGGAAACGCATAACTCATAAAACCAAAAATATTTTCCAATATATTATTTCTTTATAATGTTGGAATACAATTGTAGAAATATAAAAATAGATTCAACTAATATTGTAATGTACTAAGAAAAAACATTGAATCAATTCTACCAATTTGTGAAAACCAAATACGATCACACAATCACATAAACATGTAAGAGAAAGAATTATCAATCGCACAACACAAGATGTATTTGGGGAAAGCATTAGATAAAAACCCTGCTATTTGTATATTCCATAAATTCAAGAACATGAAACAAGACAATGCTATTTTACTTCCTAAGAAACCGCTACACTCTGCTGACTGTCTCACTTTGATATTGCTCTATTCTAAGAAAGTTTGGTCCAATATTTAACCACTTGCTTGCCTTTACCTAACCATCCTTTCTCACATATGCCTGGGCTAATTGAACCCTTATTAATTAGGAAATTCCCATAAATATATTGTGCAATACATCTAAGGCATCTTGATGACCTCATGCATGACCTGTACAATTTTCTAATTATATGACTGATAGCTATCTTCCCGAACCCAAATCCTAGCTGGTCCTTCATTAGAACTGACATGCAACAACTATTTATATAGAATTATCAGTTATTTAATTGATCACTGCATGTGAATTAAATCATATTTAATCACTCGACCTATCATTAGCTCATCTCTGAGTTAGAACTTCTTAAACAAATTTTAACTCAAATAATTGAGTTAACTAATTACAACTCAAAATAAACTACAATTGGACCCCCTAAAACTTATAGTGACCTCTACATGCCTCTAGTTTGACCCTCAACTTGAATTGACTGAGCTAACTAAGTCTTCCTGACTCAATTAACAAAACAATTTGTCATGTAATGTGGAGTTACAAATTACTTCTAATTTAATTAAGGGAAAAATAAATTAGAAGCCCCCTTGGGGTGTCATTCTTGTTGTCAATTTCAACAACAATATAAATTTCTAATCCATTAACCTTGGGTTAGAATACAACCATAGTTACTTAACGATAGTTACATTAGCATTAACCATAAGATTGTGTGCCATGAAACTACCAAATGGTGGAAACCATGTTAAGAAAAATTACTTGATAAAAACCTCTTGATGAAAAGTTATCTATAAGAAAACCTATTAGTGGTTTTATCTTAGCAGGTCCCCTTAGGCCCTTTTATGAGCACTATCACCCCTTGATAACAAGGGATTTCCCATACAACCCTTAAATAGAGGGATGTTACCCCTTGTGATCACTTTATATTCATAATTTAATGGATCATGCATAGGGCTAGCTTTGGAAAGAATATAACGCATACTGAACATGAGATCCTATTGCGACAAAATCCTAACCTCACAATGAAGTACAAAGACCCTCCTATTTATGTTCCCGTAGCATTAGGATATTATCAATTCGTATAGCCCTTCTTGTCTTTATTTCTTTCTACTTTAAATAACGTGGCACTTTATAAATATTAGCTTTTGATTTCCTTATGTCGCTTTTTTTTTAACAAGCCAATTTTTGTTTCCATTAATTGTAGTTCATGGTAGCTGCCTTACAATCATTTTTTGGTGGGGATCAACTCTGTTATTTTCAAAAAGCATCATGTCCACTATTTCATACTTTTCATGGTTGAATATGTGATATAAAAACCACCATGATTTTTCAAAGGAAAACCCCATAGGAAAACCTCTTAACACTTCTCATTTCATAGATGGTACCAATTGTAAACCAATGGATTTTAGTGATAATGCATAACCTAATAGAGACATGAAGTGAAGCATACACTATAGCAGTTAGCTTGAGGTATCAACATGAAGACTATTTATATGAAACTCAAAATACTCAACTACTTAAACTAATTCCTTTAATTAAAATAATTATAAAGTTTGGAATATCTTTCACATAAAAATTTGGAAAATAATAATACATAACAAGTATAACGTTTTGGATAAAAGAAAAATATCCCTCCTTAAAAAATATAAACATTTAAAAAGAGAAAATTCCTCCATAAATCTTCCATTCAACAATAAAGTTGTCCCAACATAACATTTAAAAAAAAATTACTTGTTCCTTACTACTTTCAAGAAGATGTTCATAGTGTTAAAACTTCAAGGGAATAATGAAACATCTTTCAATCCTATGCATTTTTAATTTTATGGATCTTGATCCCCTTTGAAGGTTAAGAGTGTCTCCATTAGTCCCATCATCGTGCAACCATCAAAATATACTTCATGTTACATTTTCAGCTGCCATAAATTAATCAGATCAAATCTGGTTATCATACTCATGGTCTGATTTTAAATTTAACTGGTTTTGCCTCTCGGAAACAACGTTTTCCAATTGCATCATTTGAACATTCAGTAACTTAATGTTTTAAATCTTTCTTGTTTTGGATGCAATTAGGCTTCTTGATTCAATTACTTATGTATCTATTATGGAGCTTTCTATTCAATGAAAAGATATTTTATTGTATATCTATGAGAATCTAGGGGAGAGGCTTCTATTGTTGTACAAGGACCAGTAGTAGTTATAGTACTCGTCCCACACATCCATCAAACAAAAATCATAAACTCACTAAAATATGCACATAAATACTTTATATTAAGTTATATAAGTTATATAAATATGTCCAAAATGGGCCCAGTTTTTAATTAGACCAACAATTGTCATACACCAAGTCTTAACATCACAAGTTGAAAAGACCTATTGTCTCAAGTACCTGCAATTCCGAATTACCAGCTAAGTCAAAATTCACTACAAAACATTACAACAATTTCCATCCAAAAGTAGAGTTATCCCATCAAACAGTCACCCATTGATTTTGCATTGGGGAAATAGATCCCATTGTTGGGTAACACCTGCACAAGAACTAGGTAATACCTGCACAAAAATAGGTGAAATATGTGTCAGCCATATGTACATGTATGTTTAACCATTTAGCCTATTGAAGACATTCAATGACACCATTCAATTCAGGAAATAGTTCACCCAACATTTCAATTAAAGAATTAAACACAACAACCCTTTTAATTCAGGAAAGCATTTCAATTCAGGAATTAAATTCACGAAAGCACAAGGATCAACCATGAAAGCTTGTCAACCATTGGATCATGTACAAATCAATTCACAACAAAGAATTGAATTTAGGAGATGACAATCCATGCCAATCTTCCCTACTAATTAAATTCTAGATCATAAAACTATAAAACATCAACCCTTACTGCATTTGAAGCATTCATTATACTTTGAAGCTACTGTTGACATAAATTCAGAGCTTTCACATACAATCAGATTTTTGGGACAGTGTTCCATTCATTTTGAAGACATACGATTATTTTGAGACTGTGAGTTTTCATATTGCAGACATACAATCATTTTTAGACAATGTTCTAGACATACAGAAAGAGTGTGCTCAGTGTTACATTCCAGATAGAGTGTGTGCACAGTGTTACATTCATTCTCTTCATCCAGACAGAGTGTGCTTAGTGTTACATTCCAGACAGAGTGTGTGCACAGTGTTACATTCATTCTCTTCATCCAGACAGAGTTTGCTCAGTGTTACATTCCAGACAGAGTGTGTGCACATTATTAAATTCATTCTCTTCATCGGTTGCTGGATCATTGCTGGAGACATACAGGTTTTGGTTTTTCTTGAATAATTTTATTACATTGAGTACTTTATCATTATTTTAGTTGAGAAACCATGTTAAGCTTATAAGTAATGAGATTTATGTTTATAATAAAATCATGTAGATTAAATAATTTATGATTATTAAAACTAGATTACTAAGACACGACCTGGAAAGATTACTACTCTGTTCATTAGCTTAGATTGACTAAGTAAAGCATACTCGTTGTTATAAGAAAAAAAAGCTACTAACTACATAGGAGTTAAAGATTGCAAGAGTGGAAATACAACTAATTAGAAGTCTCATGGAAGTTTCACTAGAGCCTCCTTTTTAATTACTTCTTCTGAATTTCTTCTTAGCTCAAGCTAAGAGCAAAAAGTTGAGCTACAACTAGTTGGATCACAGGCTTAGCCAAATAGAATAAATTTTTGTATCTATTTTGTTCTAAACACATAGGAAACATTAACACATACTTTCTAAGCATATACGCACTAGGTAGATAATTCCATGCCCAAAGTGTATCTAGAGCTTATTGATGTGGACTAAGGTTGAGGTCGATAGCCAGTATCATTGACAGGAGGTGGACTTTTCCAACCAGTCATATAGCCAAACATAGGCAGTGTTCATTGCCATAAGGGCATTTGATAGTCGATCATTGGAAGCCATAAATGCCAGACATAGCTCTACCTTTCATTAGTATAACCTAAACCAATAGCAAAGGCAAGAGCAGTGGTTCCAACACTAAGAGTTTAAGCAGCACCACCAATAGTCAATAGGGAATTTCCAACCATAGGTGAAAACAACCAACTGTGTGGAAAAATTGTTGAAATTAGCCCTGGAAAAATACTCTACATATGTACATACTTAAGTACATAACAAAAACAATAGGTGGTAGAAATTATTCAAAAAAAATATGGTGAATTTTCTTGGGATTTCTTGGACATGAAAGGAATTCATCTTGAAACTTGCATACACTTAACCAGAAACTATGAATGTCCTGTTAAATGTCCTATCTAGTTAGTTTTTATTTCGAATTCAATACCTCTATTCAACCCTTGCCCCCAATAGATGAAATTTAACGAAGTCACCAAACTTGTCTTAAAGAATCCAAAAAGCATGTTTCTTACAACCATGTTAACAATCCAAACAAATAGCAAAGTCAAGAGCAGTGGTTCCAGCACCAAGAGTTTAAGCAGAAACACCAAGGAATTCATTTTCAAACTTGCATACACTTAATAGAAACTATGAATGTCATGTTAGTCAATACCTCTACACCAGTACAAAAAGTATGAATTCATCTTGAAACTTTCATACACTTAACCATAAACTTGCTTACAGCCATGTTAACAACCTAAACAAATAGCGAAGGAAAGAGCAGTGGTTCCAACACCAAGAGTTTAAGCAGCAGCACCAGCAGTCAATACGGAATTTCCAGCCATAGGTGGAAACAAGGAATTGTGCAATAAACTTGTTGAAATTATCCCTGGAAAAATACTCTACATAGGTACATACTTAAGTACAGAACAACAACAGCAGGTGGTAGAAATTATTCAAAATAGTATGGTGAATTTTCTTGGGACTACTTCGACATGGAGGGAATTCATCTTCAAACTTGCATCCACTTAGCAAGAAACTATCAATCTCATGTCAAATGTCCTATCTAGTTAGTTTTTCTTGCCAATTCAATACCTGCATTCAACCCTTGCCCCCAATAGATGGAATTTAACAAAGTCACCAAACTTGTCTTAATGAAGCCAAAAAGTATGTTTCCTATAGCCATGTTAGCAACCTAAACAAATAGCAACGGAAAGAGAAGTGGTTCCAACACCAAGATTTTAAGCAGCACCACCAAGGAATTCATCTTCAAACTTGCATACACTTAACAAGAAACTATGAATGTCCTGTTAGTCAGTACCTCTACACCAGTAAAAAAAGTATGTTTCTTACAACCATGTTAACGATAAAAGATGCCATGTTAACTTATAGCCATTTTTCTTACAGCCATGTATCTTACAACCATGTAGCTTACAACCTTGCACTTAACATCCATGTTGTTAACAATCAATAAGTATCACTTATCTTTCTCATGTTGATATTACAAGTCATACATAATTGAACTACAATATAATGAAAATCATTCAATAATTCAAAGTAACAATGTAATCCAAATTCAACTGTTCAAGTAAACCAGGTCTGTTCGACTTCAATGTCAATTAATTCACAAAAAACAACAGAAGATTTCATTTTGTTAGAAGTCCATAGGTATTACTTATTAAATCTCATGCTAATATTGGAATTCATACATAAATATAGTTTACTCTATACAATTGTGTTGTAATACTTATAAAATTTATTACTCATGTTGTACTCGAATACAATTTTAAATCTGAATTTCATGGTAAATATGCAGGTTGTTGGAGCCATGACAGGAGTTTCTATTGCAGATCGGATAAGGAACAGGAGGCGAGGAAGAAGGGGGGCCCAACTGCGGAGCAGTTCATCAGATGGGGATGTCAATGCTCCCAATGCTCCCAGAAATGTCATTGAAAAGGACCCTGTGGTAGCAGATCATCTTATCCCACCATCAGCCAGAGAGCCACCTTCAACCAAAGTGCAAGGTGCAAGTTCAACAAAGAAAATTAGAGCCATCAGAGGCTGGATAAAGGAAGACATGCTCGATGAAATTGATGACATCGAGTTTAAGGGATATTCAATCCGTGCATCTACACAAAAAGATGGTATTGTTGCCTCTAACATGCATTATTGGATAAATGGTGTTACACAACAATTTGTCACCGTCCCTGCAATTCCCCATCCCGCACAATTGGAGGGCTCATTCCATGACCTGTGAGCAGTGACATAACTTGAAAACACTTTCATTACTAGAAGACGCTCCTTGGCAGAAAAACCTAAAAACACCCCTTTTTTGCATTGGCAGAACGGTTCGATTACCGGCATGATGGAAATCCTTCAAATAGGGCGTGCCAATTGGCGCTCTGTCCCAGAGTCGCACTCGCGCCAGCCATTTTAAGGAGTGTTTTTTAAAAATAAATGGAGGAATTTTCGTCCTAACTGATCCATAAACTGGTATCTAATTTAAGTTGGGAGGTTTGGCTCCGGATCTCCATGTAGAGGAAGTGGTTTGCCACCTCTCATGGAAGCTTCCTTAAGGATAGGGCCAATCCCATGATTATAGGGATCCCAACTCCCCTTCCTCCATCTATAAAAGCTTGCTCATCTCATTTGCAAGCTAGTCTCCAAGTTCCCAAGAGCCATCAGAGCCTTATGCTGCAAGAGCCTTGATTCATTCCCTTAAGGCCAAATCCAAGCGAGGAGATAATTGTTGAGACATCCGAAGAGAGAGGTTTGTCGAGATGTGTTCCGCTAGTGACCCTCCGAAGGAGAATTCAGTTTCAGAACTATGGTTGTATTCTTCTTTGATTGATTAATGATAAGCGACTATTGGTTATGGTTCCACTCTTGTTAATGATTATGATGATGAGTTATGTCTTCTCTGACTGACATATAGTTGCATATAATGGATTTTACGCTTGCGTTTGTTTTGTTTCTTGCGTGTGCAGGTGTCCAATCACGGAGATCGTGAGGATTGTGATCTGCCGGAGCTAAGGAACAGGAGCGCTACTTTCTCTACAAGCGTCAGCGTTGGATTCCAGGTAAGCCTTCATCGCTAGTTGGTTTATTTGCAATTAGGAACCTGCACTATAGCGTGAACGATTGTTGCTAGACCCGGTCTGGGCTAGTAGGGATCACCTTTGTCCACAGAGGGGATTTACCTACACAACAAATTGGCAACTCCGCTGGGGAGATCTAGCTTGCTGTTGTTTGTCTTATAAGCTATAGACGGAGCCTGAAGTTAGCCAGATAGCCTTCGAAATGCTATTGCTCTGCATTAGCGAAGTAGATCAAAGCTGCTTCAGTCAATCTTCGATTTAGTTTGTAAACTGAACACTTGGAGTATTGTCTTGTCTTTTCGGTTGTTTCTCAATTCTGGTTGCTTGATCGGCTCTTTTGGCTGGCTCTTTTGTGATTTTGGCTTTTGGTTAGCTTGATCATCACTAGTCTGCTTGTTGGACTGTCTATTTTTATTTTTTCCTTAGAAAACTCGACTGGCGCGTTTTACAGCTTGACAGTCGCGCCCATTGGCGCAGGTTGCTTGTGTATTACCCATGCCAATTCCTTTCTGGCACTAGTTTCATCCTCACAGTCACGCCAATCCTGTGACGTACTAGGTTTTTCCCTGTTTTGACCTTCCTGAGCTTGATCAGTGTGTTTGGGTTTGTTTTTTCAATTGCTTGAGTGTTCTGAAGCCTTGTTTGACTGGCTGTGACCTTCGTCCTTTGGTTTTTTGTTGTTTTCCATTGATTTCACATTTTAGCCCTAGGGCATCTAGGTGCTCTTGTGTGTCGAGCCTCCCTTGGGAGTTTTTGGTCTCTATTTGTTCAGTCGACCTTGTGATTGCTTCTTTACATCCGTTTAGCAGTTGTTTATCATTTTATTGCGTCATTTGAGTGTTGGTTCTCTTCTTCATTCGAATTTCGCTTTCTCTCGCTTTGGGCCTAGATTACATGGTCCATTTGAGTCTTTGGGATTCTCTTGGTTTTGAGCGATTGTTTTGTCAATTTGAGATCTGATTGCGTGTTTTTCATTGAGTGAATTTGCTTATATTTTCTCTTTTACTATCGCATCTCAAATTGCTTTTCATTAGTTTTCATTTTGTTTAGTGCATGTTGCTATTAAACATTGAAAATATATAAAAATATCTTATGCTTTTGATTAGTTAGTGCAAATTAAAATCTTTTCAGTGTTATTAGTGATTAGTGACTTTGAGAGAAAAGTTTTTGGTTTACATTAGCTGCATTAGAGACTTTGTTGGTTGTTTTCTGATCATTTTATTTGTGCAAAAGATCTCAACTCTCTCATAATTAGCTTTCATCGAATGAAATGATATACTGTGGCATATAGTATGCATTTAGGAGATTTTGTGACATCACACTCGCTAGGACCTGAAAACTGAAACGTAATTGAAGATAAACATTAAAGTTTACTCAATTTACACTAAGGCAGCATTGAAACATTAACGCAACATTTAGAGGTCTAGGCTAGAGACGTGTTCCAGCGTCTTTAAACCTAGTAGCTGTCGTTTGCCTCTTGGCTTTAGACAGCACTAGTACGGACTTGTGCTCCCCGTACCATCGAGTATATAAAGGGAGACCCCACTAGGTTTCTATCCTTTATCCATAGGAAGTCAATTCTGCCACCCTATACCCGTGATACACCGGACACAGCATTCGAGGAGATTGCCTACACGTACGTTAAGTCCTTGGTTGATTTCTCTTTCATTTTGAAACCAAGGTGTATATTGCAGTTCACGGTTATTTGGTACACCCTTTGCCTAGTATTCTTGAGTATTCATTTGATCTTTTCTGACTCTTTAAATTTGAAAGGATCACCAAGTGTTTGTCCTTTCATGCTTGTTTCAAAACTGAAAGAGATAGAGTCACCTTTCATCCATTTCTCGAATCTTAAAACATGAAACGATGAAGTTTCTAAGTTTCAATGTGGTAAAATAAATCACCCGCGATCACACGCCCTGTTAGATTTTTCTTGTTGGCCATTTGATTGTGTGTCTTGACTCTTTTTCAGCCCGTGTGTGTTGTGCTTGATCTTTTGTCATTGTTGTCACAGTGGCGGAACCTTCTGTTTCATCTACTGGTAGTCCATATACGGACGATTCATTAGAGGCTTCTCAGCCCTCTGCTGAACCTCAGCAGCCCATTGTTTCCGAGTTTCCCGACGGGGGACCGGTTCTGTCTGAGAAACCCTTTGGAGGACCAGTTGAGTTCAATTGGCCCTTTTCCAACCCTTGGTTTGGATTGGGAGTAAGGGAAGATTTTCCTCCTCTTACATCAGGTTCGCCTTTTTTAGCTGTTGTTGTTCCTCCTAGTCCTCGCCGTCTATTACGAGATCTAGCGGCAGGCTCAAGCATGAGTGAATCTAGCGAGGAAATCCATATGTCTGGTGAAGATTACCAGTTGTTTCCTCGGAGGTTATTTCCAGGAGACAACCCTGAACCGTCTGTTATGTCATCACCTGGTCCCTCATTACCAGCCGGGTATAGATCCTTGGGTCAGATTATTGCCGCCGCTGCCTCTATGGGGGTATCAGCTCCTTCTATGAGGCTGGTTGTTCCTTCTTTGGGGATGTCTCCATGGACACCCATTACATCATCCCCTCAGGTTACTTTTGTACCCTCCATGCCCACTGTTTGTGTGGCCGCATCTACACCCGCCATTACTACCCAGTCCGTAAGGACCACATCCCTTCCCGAAGACATCTACATAGCATCTGCTATGCCGGAGAACATCTCTCCAGAGGAGTATCGATTGTCTCTACAACAGTCGAACCCCGAGGTCGGACAGTCCTCTCAAGATCCCAACTGCTCATACTTTTCGCATTATGCACAAGATGGTACACCCGTGTACGTCTTTCCATATCAGTATGATGAGCATGGGAACCCTTTATGTTTACCTGCTCCTGAGGCTCAAATTCATGCTCAGGGTTTACCGTATAACCAGGCTGGACAACCCTACAACCCGCAAGGACAACCTGTTCAAGGCCAACCTTCGGGCCAGCCTAGCTATCCTTATGACCCGCAGGGATAGCCCATACAGGGCTACCCTCTGGGCCAGCAAAGGCCATTGTACGGTCCTCAAGGACAGTATTACAACTCTTCCGGTCAACTCGTGCATCCTCTCCCTGGAGTCCCACCTGGGCAACCTCAAGGACTCATAGGTCAACTGGGGTACCAACCCGAGCCGGTATACGGTCCTGGGGGGCAAGTCCAACCCTCTCACCCCTTGCAACCGCAGTAACCTCTTGCTCCTAACGTTGCACATCAGCCAGGACCATCTTATGGTCCTGTTGCGGGTCAAACCGGTTATCAGCAACCACCTGGCTCTATTCCGCTACCAAGCCAACCGGCCCATCCGGCACAACCTGGTATCCCGCCACCAGGCCAACCAGCCAATCCAGCACAACCTGGTGTCCCTCCACCAGGCCAACTGGCCCATCCGGCACAACCTGGTGTTGCTCAACAGCCAGGACAACCTGTTTATTCGGGTCAACCTGTTCAACTAGGGCAGCCCGCTCAGCCAGGTCAGCCTGTTCAGCCAGGCCAGCCTGCACATCCTGTCAACCCTGCCCAACAGCTGACTTATTCAATGCCGTAGCCAAATCAACCGCTGCGCCCTAATTATCAGGCTCAACAGGGTCCCACCTATCAGCAGCCCACTCGACCTCAAGGCAGTTACTATTCTCATGGTCAGTATCGACCAAATTATAGCCAGACCCAAGGTTCTAACTATTACTCTCAACAACCCAGCTACACCTATGCTCAACAGCCAAATCCACATGCTGCTCACACGGGGCCGAATTACAATCAGGGTCCATAATCTAGTTATCAAGCCCCGTACGCTGGTTACCAGCAACTGAATCAGGCTGGATATACGACCTATACCCCCTATAGTCAGAATCCTACAAGACAGAACCTCTGGGGGCAAGGATATTCTCAACCAGCGTGGAGTACAGGTACTAGTCCTTATCTAGGGCCAGGCATGTCGTCCAATCCGCCATTGTCGTTCCTGGCTACCTTGGAATTACCGGATGTTTCAAAATTAACCAATGATCCGATTCTGCACAATCCTTATTGGCCTTTGGTTCCTACCAAGGTGCCCGGTGATTGCCCCAAGTTTGAGGGTAAAGCTGGGGAGGACCCCCAAGCTCATGTGATGACTTACCATCTTTGGTGTTCGTCCAACTCTTGGGTGGATGATTCAATCCGTCTACGCCTCTTCCAGCGCACTTTGACTGGCGCTGCCGCTAAGTGGTATATTGAATTATCCCGTGGCATATTTCAAGATTTCAATACATTAGCCATGGCTTTTCTGACTCATTTTCAGTTACCGGTTCGCTACGAAGCCGGGACGCACCTCCTGACTTCTTTGAAGCAGGACAAAGCCACCCACATTTCTGATCACATTTATGAGTGGCGACGTCGTCGTAGACTGATCAAGTTCCATATACCTAATCAGATACTAACTCATTGGTTCACCACCTCCTTCGTTAACAAAATCGCCCAAGATATTGCTATGGGAGTGTGTGTGACTGAAGAACAAGCCATAGCGCGTGCCCAATATCTGGATCTGGTATACTCTCAGTCCGGCACGCGTTATGATATTTTTCCTGATGCTCCACAGTCTGGAACCTCTAAAGCTCCACCTACCCCAGCGGTGGATGGTGTTATTGGTTCCGTTTCTCAAAATTCGAAGCAATCTTCGAATGTGAAGCAGAAGTCCAACTCGTCCAATAATTCTACTCCTCTCGCCCCTCCCGATTCTGGAAAAACTGCGAAGGTTAACGCCGTTCAGGCTAATCCTGTGGAGAAAGCCTCCAAAGGAAATAAGAAGGGCAAAGGTAAATCCAAATTCGACGCTCCAAAGTCAGAGTCCAAACCCCGTACCGAGGACGGTTCCCAACGCAAACCGAAGTACCCCTGCCTCATTTGTGAAGGAGATCATTATACCAAGGATTTTCCACGATGATCTGAGGTTAGTCAACTTCTAAAAGGCTCCAAAGGGACTCCAGCAGTTCTTAAAGAACCGTTCCCGTCTCAGCAGACCCAAATGGATGAATAGCCTTCACCATCTACACCATTTGGGTCTCAGGTCTTTATGATGAATGGTGTTGCACCTATCTCTATTGCTACGCATTCGAAGGATTACAATGAATCGCGTCAGGCACCTGGGAAGGCAGTTGTGGACGGTCCACCTCCCCCACCTGTCTCCGGTTCATTGGAGATTGAGAAGCCTACTGCTGAACTTGTTGTGAGGCCACCTTCTAAAGGTGTTCTACGAAGATCTTCCTACAATCCGAATGCCCATGCCGCTCAGCACTATAGTATTGTTGAGGATCTGGCACAGGCGCCTTCTGCCATGTCTGCATTGGAAGTTCTTCAAATTTTCCCGTCACAACGGAAAGATTTGTTGTCTGCAATCGGTGGGATCGATCCCATTGATTCTAATCTTCTCACCTTCGACTTACAGAACTTTACCCCCCGACTTCCACATCAGATCGCTCTTGTTATTCAAGTCGGGATCAACGGTCTTAACATCCATAGGGCCGTTGTGGATGAAGGTGCTTCTACCTGTGTCATGTCGTCTGCTTGCTGGAAGGCCATTGGCTCTCCGGCCCTTTAATCCTCTCCTAATGCCCTAGAGGCATTTGATGGTCGGGAATCGAAACCCCTGGGTTTTCTCGAGAGTTTAGCGATTACCTTACAGGGGAAGACAGTCAACGTAGAAGTAGAAGTAGTTGACGCCAAGCTTAACTACAATATACTTCTCGGCCGCAGTTGGACTCACGCCATGTTATGCGTGCCGTCCACCCTGTTTCGACTTATTAAGTTCCCTCACGAGGGAAAAATCATTACTGTGGATCAGTTGACTTTCTTCACCTCCACCTCTGAGAACAACGTTTCGTACGTGGATTAGATCCCAAATCTCCCTGACAGTGTGGGACCCAGTCTCTTCAAGGACCCCGTCCTCATGGGTATTTTTCCCGCACCACCACCGCACACCGCTCAAGTTAATATGATCTCTAGGTCTGACGACCCATGGCTCATCCCTTCGCTTGAGCAGGTGGCTGAGTTTGGAGAATCGAAGCCCTTAACTCTGGTAGAGATTAACTACTGTGAAATCGTCGCCGCATCTGATCCTCCCCCCCCTCAGCATGCTCCTTCGAGCATGGCTTTAGACATCTATTCTCAATCCCCCTGGCTCGGCGAGGCCGACTCGCCTGATCCTCTTAAAGAGATTTTCCCTTCTGATGAAGCCATTGTTGAAACAATATCTCTTGAGGAGTTTCCTTGGAGCGATGGACATCATCGTTCCTCTTTCATGCCTAGCTTGGGGGCAATGTCAGATTGTCTAGAGCATTTTGCATCTCAAGTTCCCACCCCACCTCTCCAGACGCCCATATTGACACATGAGGTGCTTTCAGAGGGAAACCTGAGCAACATTACTCAAAACATTCCAATCGACATCTCCGTTAAACCGGGGATAGTCGAGAATATACACGTGGGAGTGACTTGTTCTCCTGATGAGATACGAGCTTATACTAATCTTTTTCAAGAATTCAGAGATGTGTTCGCCTGGTCCTATGAGGAAATGCCCGAGATTGATCCCAGCATAGTAGTGCATGAGATTCCTTCCTATCCTAGTGTGAAACCCATGTGCCAATGCCTGTGCTCGGTGCATCCTCGCAAAGCCGCTGCCATTAAAGCAGAAGTTGAAAAACTTCTGAACGCGGGCTTCATTTACCCGATTCCCCTCACAAAATGAGTCTCCAACATTGTCCCTGTAGATAAGAAACATGGCACTATCAGAGTTTGTGTTGATTATCGAGATATTAATTGGGCCTGTCTAAAGGATAATTACCCCACTCCTTTCATAGATCAAATCATTGACGAATGTGCTGGGAGTGAGATTTATTCCCTGATGGACGGCTTTTCCAGGTATAATCAGATAAATATTCTACCCGATGATCGACACAAGACTGCATTCATCTGTCCGTGGGGTAATTTCGCTTATAAAAAGCTCCCATTCGGCTTGAAGAACAGTGGAGCCACTTTCCAGCATGCTATGTCTTACGCGTTCCATGACATACGCCATATCATTCAGCCTTATCTGGACGATTTGCCAGCTCACTCAGCTCGGCGAGAGGACCACCCAGAACACCTCCCCCAGATTTTCCTTCGCTGTCGACGCTATAATATCTGGCTCAATCCTCATAAATGCATCTTTTGCGTGGATTCTGGCCGTCTTTTGGGGTTCATAGTCTCCAAGGATGGGATTCGCCTCGATCCCCTAAAGGTCGAGGCCATTATCAATCTCCCATCACCATCTTCTTTATATCAATTGTAGAGTTTGCAGGGAAAAGCTAACTTCCTACGACACTTTATACCGAACTACGCGGAAGTGGCCAAAGAATTCACGCGTCTTTTAAAGTAGAACGTTCCCTTTCATTGGGATGACATTGCTCAACAATCCTTTGAGAAGATTAAGACATTACTGGTTAATGCTCCGTTGCTTGGGCCTCCAAACTATCACCATGATTTCACTCTATATTTGGTTGTCGCGTTTAGCACCATAGCTATGGTTTTGGTGCAGGATGATGATGATGGCAACGAACACATTGTTTACTATCTATCACGGAATCTTCTCGACACAGAAACACGTTACGCTCACGTCGAGAAGCTAGCTTTAGCAGTTGTACAAGTTGTGCAACGTTTCCCCCAATACATCCTGCTACATACCGTTATCGTGGTTTCGGATTGCAACCCCATGACATATATTATTTCTCAACAATTACTGGCGGGAAAATACTCCAAATGGATCGTTATCCTTCAGGAGTTCGACCTACAGTTTACTACTGCTAAGTCGACCAAATCACTGGTTTTCGCAGATCTTATTTGCTCCCTCCCGACAGACTCCCCACCATCTCATTCTGAAGAACATATTTCAGACGAAACCATCTTCCTTATCAGCACCTGTGACCCTTGGTATGGCGATATTATTGTGTATCTTCAGACGTCATCCTTTCACTCTGAGTTGACCAAAGATGCCCGACGTCGGATTTGGCATCAGTCTCAACCCTACCGCATTGTAGGAGATACATTATATCGGGTTGGAGTAGATTCGGTGCTCCGTCGGTGTTTGACTCTGGAAGAGGCCGAAAGAGTCTTAAATTACTGTCATAGTGGCACTTGTGGTAGTCACATGTCTGGATATGCCTCCGCCTAGAAGATTCTACGTGTGGGTTACTTCTGGCCGTCAATCTTCAAAGACTATATTGTTGCAGTCCGCAAATGTCACGCGTGCCAGTTTTTTCAGTGCAAGATGCGCGCGCCACCCCTCCCTCTGCATATTTTCATTACCGTCGGCCCTTTCACAAAATGGGGCGTAGATTTTATGACGTGTAACCCTCATTCAGCCGGGGGGCATGCATACATAATCGTCGCTGTCGACTACTTTACTAAGTGGACCGAAGCGATGCCTACACTAGCCGTCGATGGTAAGACAGCTGCCCAATTTATCTTCAACCATATTATTGCACGTTTTTGGGTCCCTCAGGCCATTTTTACTGATCATGGTACTTACTTTCGAGATTACATGATGGTCGAGCTGACATCAATATTGGGCTTACGACACGATAGCTCAATGCCATATTACCCCAAGCAAATGGCCAGGTTGAGGCTGTGAACAAGGTTTTGGTCACAATGCTTCAACAAACAGTTGGAATTCATAAGTCCAATTGGCACCTCCAATTGTTCTCAGCTCTATGGGCATACCGAACGTCAACAAAGAGTGCAACCAGATTCACACCATTCCAATTGGTGTATGGTCTGGAAGCAACTCTCCCGGTTGAATGCGAAATTCCTTCCTTAAAGCTAATTGTGGAACTTTTTCCCGATACTTCTCCTGAAGAAGAGCGTCTCTTTTATTTGGAACGGTTGGATGAAACCCGCCACTTGGCTGCTTTAGTCCTTGAAGCACAGAAAAAGTGGGTCAAAGCACACTTTGATCAATCAGTCTCTCCACGTTCCTTTGTCGAAGGGGACCTTGTCTTCCTATACGAACAAGCGCACGACAAACTCGGGGTAGGAAAGCTCCAACCCATGTGGCATGGGCCCTATATAGTAAAACGAGTATTGAAGAATGGGGCTTATGAGCTCATTGATTATGAAGGAGTTCCGTTGGCGCAGCCTAGGAATGGGTTGTACCTTAAGAAATACTACGCTTGAAGTTATTTTTAGTGTGGTGTGTGTACATAGGTGTGTATATTCATTTGTGTGCATGTGTGTTGTGGTGTGCGATGTAAGCGTCTTTCTGCTGATTGGGTCTTCCTGATTGTGCAGATGTCCATTACTCCGTTTGTGGGTTTCGCGAATGGTGCCTCCCGCAGTACCAGGAATCTGTCTTCGGCAGCCTGGGTAATCTATGATCCTGCTGGTGAGTTGGTTAACCTGCAAGGTGTGTGTCTGGGTACTGCTACAAATAATATCGTGGAATATAGTGCTGTATTGGAATTATTAACCGAGGCTGTGGACCTCAGCATTCATGAATTACTTGTGTATCTAGACTCACAACTTGTAGTATTACATCTTAACAGGCATTATTCAGTAAGAAATCCCTCCATTTTATGTCTGTATTTGCATATTCGTCTGCTGGAGAGAAATTTTGACTATATTACATATCAACACATACCCAGACATATGAATACATTGACAGATGCAGTAGCTAATTTGGTTCTAGATAGACATTTGCGCAATTTATAAATAAAACATCATCACATGTAAGAAGATCCATGTAGAAATAGGTATGTATATATATATGTGTGTCGAAATGTTTACATAGTGTGCATCACATAAAATAAAAAATATACATGTTCGTCTTAATACATCCGGAGATGACATGTCTCTCAAAAATATATGCATGAAAGAAGCCCTAGATTTCTAATCCGCGTGGTGCTCGTGGTAACATGCTACCGCGCACACTAAGCGTCTCAGTAGTCGGTGGAGGCGACTAGGCACTCCCACCGTATGTCTCTGATATGCCATCGGGACATCTGCCAGCCAGGCGTAGTCTAGAATCCCTCGGGCAATCCCCTCAAGGTTCTGGATCAACTCTCCTCCCTCACCACCCTCTGCCTGAGGGTCAGCTGCGGGCTGAGTTCTCCGTGCAATGGGAGACATACCAGCAGGTCTCTCTGGGCCGACATCTACATACATATTAACTAGTGTTAGAACGAACATGTATTACAAAAAAAAAATCATAAAACATAAAAATCAAAAAGAGAGGTTATACCCAACTCCTCGTCCCAGTCATCCCCCTCTGGAAGTGGGAGATCTGGGTCTCCAGTGAAATCGGTCCCGGTATAGGGCCAATCCTCGACCATGATCAACTGACGCCGTAACCATCCAAAAAACTCTGGCCTCTAGGACATCTGTTGGCCTCCTCCTGACCTGGGAATAAGTGCTGCCCAGCGAGCCATCCTTGGCTCTCTTAGTATCGGCTCAGCAACTATGGCCCCTTGGCCCTGAAAGATAGGTAGTCGTTCCAGGATGAACGATACCAAAATGGAACCATAGCCAAACTGTTTCAGTTTGACTTGCTTGCACTTTGTGAGCTGCCTCTTGATATTTGTGGTCACTGCAGTAGCCCAATCGAATAATGTTGGACTCATACACTCAGCGGCTAGCAGGAGTTGGGCCTTGGTTGCCTCGTGTGGAGCTTGCGATCCCGCAACTCGTGTGATAGTGTGTAGCACTACTCTCAATGCTAGATCCTGGATAGTGTGGATGTCCACTTTCCCACTTCTTGATCCGGTTCGTTCCCCTGGGCACACCCTCGCCATTACCTGCTCCATCTTTTCCCCAGATGGTCTGCTGCTTTTCAGGATGGGCACCGGACCTCTACGCGACAGTCCAGTTATGAAATATACGTCGGAAACCTCCAGTTCTAGTACTTGGTCCTGAAGTTTGAAAACTTATTCAGTTTTGTCCCATATACTGACCAAGTATTGTAGTAGCTCTGGCTGAGCTCGTAAACAGGGTTTGAGGAAGAATTTCTTAAGTCCACAGTTCTTAAGTGCAGTCATGCAGGCCTCATTCTCCATAGCCATTTCATCCTCCTCTCCATGTTCCCTTTCCTTGCATTCGATAACCATTTTTTCTTTTATATCTGCATCAACACAACCAAAAATACATTGTTAGATCTCCGGAACATTTGAAAATCCACATAGATAGCTCACATTTTCAAAATTTTGAGCGGAAAAATGCATTGCGCCATTGGCGCAACCTCTTTGTGAGGAAATGTCCATTGGCGCGGGTCCGTGCTCGATACCCGCGCCAATGGAGCGAGCCCTAAAAATTCAAAATGGTTCGCCCAAAAGTCTAATACATAATAAAAACATATAAAAATGGATTGAAATGGAGCTCAGGGAAACGCCTATTACTTGGAATAAACAGGGAACTGAATGGTAGCCCGGATCAGTCGTATTTTCCGTCAGAAGTTCGCACACAAAATGGACCACTGTTGCTCTCCAATGAGGTAAATAGTAAAAGTAATTTTGTTTTTACCATTTGAGACTTATTTATAACTTTTGAAATCTAATTAGGTTTTAAAAGTCATTTTTTATCAATATTTTAATACATTTTGTCGAAAATGGATTTTACACTTGCCTTTATGTGCAGCAAAAGGTTTTCACGCAACTTAAACGATGACACGAGTTGTATTTTATACTTTTTTGGACTCGGTAAATACACGAAAAAGTCATTTTGGAGTCATCTTTTAGCTCTTTTCTGACTCTCTAAACATGAAAATATTGTCGAGTTCCTTGTCATTTCGATCTTGTTAAAGTGGACACGAAATGACATCTACCCAGTATACGTTTACCCCTTTTTTGGGCTGGGATAGATTATTTACGAAAAAGGAATACCCTAGCCTATCGCGACTAGCAGGTTTTCTCAAACATAGTTTTCTACCTTTTCGGATCTGAGGAACTATTTACGAAAAGGGACCTTTGGTGTTTACTTTTCCGCTGTCTTTTCAAACTCTCTAAATATGAAAAGACGCCGAGTTCTTCCTTTGTCAGACTCGTTAAACCCTGATGACATTGGGTTCAGTCGTAATGACGTTATCCGAGTCGCTCCTTCCTAGGGCTCCTTAAATGTACTCGGATGGATTCGTCCGAAGGACGAACTTATATTACAAGCATATGATATCCCCTTCAAGCTTGTTATCAAAATAATTGGGGTACTCGCCAGAAATGATGGGGGAAAATGGAACCACAATCATTATCGTGTCAGAAGTATGTCGCTCTTGAACATGGCACTTGTCTGCATTCGTGTCGGGTTGGGGACATCTCATCTCGTTTTCTACTTGCCTCCGTGGGTTTGGGTAATCCCTTTTGACCTCTCATCTACTCTTTGCCTCGTCGCCATGACCTCTGATCCGTTGATGTCAAATGCTGCCAAACTCACTGTCGTGCCATTTATATGTTCAAGAGAAGTTGACTTCTGCAAGTATCAACATTTCTCTGATTCTCATCTGATCCCGATTCACAAGAACATTATGTTCCTCTGTCTCGTGTCGATGATGTGGGAAACAATATGGCCCACCTTCGATCAAGGTCACTTCCTTCCGACTTCAGCTCATTATCCAGGAAGATGATCTAGAGACTCCCTTCTGGTACCTTGGAGCCTACATGCCTCAATGGCAGGTTCTTCGCATTCGACGTGAGGTTTTCATCATTGGCCTCCAATCGAGTGATTTTGCGGGTGTTCAACGTCAGCTCATTCTTCACATGTCGTAGATTGTACCTGTAGTACCTCGAGGACCATTGGCATTAATGGTGGTACCTCTCGCGTCTGTTAACAGCTTTCATCATTGGCTGGTAATCAGGCGATGTTCTTGCATGTTTGACTTCAGCTCACATATTTGCATGCTTGAACTTGTACTTTGTTCGGGTCGAGATGGAGCGCAAGACCCTAGATTCTGCTTGTTATAATCCAGGCTACGATTTTGTGGATTATTATGATTAGTTACATGACTCACTGATTGGATGGTTGTGACCATACCTGAGTCTATTTACCGATCCTCACTGGATGGCTGCGTCCATGCCTCAAATCTGGATTTTTACATACTCTTTTATGGATGGCTGCGCCCATACCACGTATATATCATGTATTTGAGACATCAGTTGTACTTCTCTACGCAGGTTTTCCGACGGCGGTGTTTTCAGTTGAACACGTTCTCGTAAAGCATTTCACCCCTCTCTCTCTCTCAGGCCTCATGCTTTAGGGGGAATCTGTTACACAGAAATTTGTCATTGTCCCTGCAATTCCCCATCCCGCACAATTGGAGGGCTCATTCCGTGACCTGTGAGCAGTGACATAACTTGAAAACACTTTCATGGCATTCCCCTAAACATGTACTTTCATTGCCCTGAAGACAACTCCTTGTGAAAAACCCTAAAAACACCCCTTTTTGCATTGGCGCGGGTAGCCAGTTCATTACCCGCGCCAATGGGGGGAATCCTTCAAAGAGGGCGCGCCAATTGGCACTCTATCCCAGAGTCGCACCCGCGCCAGCCATTTTAAGGAGTGTTTTTTAAAAATAAATGGCGGAAGTTTCGTCCTAACTGATATAGGAACTGGTATCTAATTTGAGTTGGGAGTTTTGGCTCCGGATCTCCATGTAGAGGAAGTGGTTTTCCACCTCTCATGGAAGCTTCCTTGAGGATAGGACCAATCCCATGATTATAGGGATCCCAACTCCCCTTCCTCCATCTATAAAAGCTTGCTCATCTCATTTGCAAGCTAGTCTCCAAGTTCCCAAGAGCCATCAGAGCCTTATGCTGCAAGAGCCTTGATTCATTCCCTTAAGGCCAAATCCAAGCGAGGAGATCATTGTCGAGACATCTGAAGAGAGAGGTTTGTCTCATCCCCGACAAGCTTTTTCGAGACATGTTCCACTAGCGACCCTCCAAAGGAGAATTCAACGTCAGAGCTATGGTTGTATTCTTCTTTGATTGATTAATGATAAGCGACTATTGGTTACGGTTCCACTCTTGTTAATGATTATGATGATGAGTTATGTCTTCTCTGACTGACATATAGTTGCATATACTGGATTTTACGCTTGCGTTTTTTTTTTTTCTTGCGTGTGCAGGTGTCCGATCATGGAGATCGTGAGGATTGTGATCTGCCAGAGCTAAGGAACGGGAGCGCTACTTTCTCTACAAGCGTCAGTGTTGGATTCCAGGTAAGCCTTCATCGCTAGTTGGTTTATTTTCAATTAGGAACCTACACTATAGCGTGAACGATTGTTGCTAGACCCGGTCTGGGCTAGTAGGGATCGCCTCTGTCCGCAGAGGGGATTTACCTCCACAACAAATGGGTTGACTAATACAAAGCGTAGAGGGCTTGTTACAATTATGACTGAAGAGGAGGAGGATGAGGTGATCAAGTGGTGTAAGGAGATGGCCCAATTGGGACATGGGTTAGTGCTTATACAACTTAAATCCACTGTAGCTCAAATCTATCAAGGGAGGACAAACCCCTTTAAAGGTGGTTTTTCTGGTAAGTCATGGTGGAGTGGGTTTAAAAAGAGGCATCCAGACCTTGTGTTACGTATAGCGGAGGGCCTTGACAGAGACCAGGCTTTAAATCTATGCCCTGCAATTGTTTCCAAGTTATATAACACTCTTTATATTGCATATGACCAACACTCATATTCCCCAAACCATATATAGAACTTTGATGAAATAGGCTTACAGGCAGGAAGGAATTGTGGTATGCTGGTAATTGCCAAGGGAGGGAGTATAAATGTGCCTAAGATATTGCCTAAGAGCAGAGAGTGGATCACAATTCTTGCCTGTGTCAATGCAATTAGTTCATCAATACCAGGATTTTATCTATTTAAATGTAAAACTCAACTAAAAAATTATGTACAGAATTGTGAACTAGGTGTATGCATGGCTGCACATCCACATGCATGGATGACAAAGGAACTATTCCTGAATTGTCTTTACCACTTTGATGCTTCTGTACCGAGTGGTGTCTCGCCTGAAAACAGACACTTACTGATTTTATATGGCCATGGAAGCCACATGGTTGTGCAGACAATCGAGGAGGCCAATAAGTTGGGCATTGACCTGTTAACATTTCCAGCTCATACCACTCACAGATTGCAACCCCTTAATGTGAGCGTGTTTGGGCCTTTCAAGAACTATTTCAGGGTCAAACGAGCTTCATGGATGGCAAAGAATCTAGGGGTGGAAGTAAAGAGGTTGGAGATAGCTGAGCTTGCAAGTAAATCACTTAAAAGGGCTCTCACACCTTCTAATACTCGTATATGGCCACTTAATTTTGATGCTCTTATGCATGATACCAGTTGTAGCCAAGAATTTGAAGTGGAAGGTCAAGAAGCAGAGAACTTAGAAGACCATGTCGATGCCCAAGAAGATGTAGCTATTGCTGAAGGTATAATGTCCCTTTCTGAAGGGTTGTTCTATGGTGGTGATGATGCTGAGCATGTCAGTGAGACACAGTTCAGTCATGAACCAACTAATAATATCAATGAGGTTGTCACACCCACTGAACCACCTGTGAATTATGCATGTGATATTCCATGTGATGCAGCTGACAATGAGAAATTTACCATGCCAACCCAAGTAAATGCACCATCATGTTTGGCAGAGGTCGTGATGAATATCATTGTAAATAATGTGTCTACCACCAATGAGGAGGAAAGCATGGACATGCCTTCACAACCATTAGGGTTGAACACCGAACTTTTTCATTATTTTGTGGACAATGGATCACTGGAAGAGGATCCTATTTAGTATGAAGTACCTGAAGAAGACAACAATGGGGGCCAATCAGTTGTCCCAGAGGATCAAATCAAAGTGCCAGGTCCGGAGGAGCATGGGGCAACAAAAAAGCAGAGATTACTTGGTGCATTCCTAAAGCTACTAGTAGAGAGAGTGAAGGCCTCATCAAGGAACTCAACATCAAATTATCTTCATTTAGGGAGGAGTTCAAAATTTCTCACATATGAAGATTATATGAATTTAATGTTCAAGCCTGAATGTAAAAAGAATGAAATTCACGAAGCTAAAAAGAGAAAGAAGTAGCTAGCCAATGAAAAGAGGGTTGCAAGGATTGCAATAGCAGAAGCTTGAGCAAAGGAAAGGTTGGAAAGACAAAAAGCAAGGGAAGATAAGGAACATCAAAAGCAATTGGCAAGGCAAGAGAGAGAGAGGCAAGAAAGGTTCAGCAAGAGTTGGAAAAAGGAGGAGTGGTGACAAGCAGGCAAGACCATGGTTCAAGCCAGTTTGAGGCAAATAGGTTGATGTCTAACATTCTGGACCACATTGCAGAGCAGACACCATCATTCCAAGCCCTGATTAACATCCAAGTCCCCAGCTATCAGGCAGGGGTTAAGCCCACCTCTTATACCCCTAACAGTGCAGGGTTGAATCCTAACTATGTTTGTATGACACCTACAGTCAGTGCTGGGGTTAGTAACACAAGTGGAACTTGGGCTACTCAGTCCCACCATGGCTACATGGAGCAAATTGGAGTCCACCATATGGCAACATTCAGGCACCTCCTAATCATCCAATGTTGGGTAGTCCACCATACTTGGGTCAGGAAGTCAACTCAACAATTTTGGGCAATGGAGGAAATGGAAGCCATTAAGCATAGGGGTGGCATGAATTAATTTTTGTAACCACAAGTCATTGTGATTTTGGTAAGAAACAAATAGGTTTTATAAGGATAGCACCCATGGATGTTTGGGAAGCTACAAACAGTTTCAAATTAGTATGTATCAAACAATTTCTAATTCCTACAAGTTTGTTAATCTGTTGAAGTTATAGCCTTAGCCTATATCATATTTTTTATGAAGTTATATGTATGAAGTTATTGCTTATTTAAAATAACACAACACTTTCCATAGCCTATATCAAAATTTTTAAATTTTAATTAGTATGTATCAAACAATTTGTAATTTCTACAAAATTATATCTTGTATTCCTTGGGAGTTAAAAAATTGGCAGTGTAAACTCGGTGTCTAACTTGCTCACTTGCAAAGGCATAATACCAATCATCAATGACACCATTAAAACAAGTGATATCTGGTGCCATCATTTTTGTTAGTTATAGTGACAAGACAAACCACATTGATCGATAGAAGCTAGTGATAATCTTTATGAATAGTGATTAATAACAGAGTTATGATCAATTTTGCCAATAATACAAAAGAAACAAAAATTCCTCCATGAACATTTTCTCTGTTGAAAATATTATATGAATATAAACATCACAAATTCAATTTATATTACATCTAAAAAAAATATCTCTTGAACATTACATGCTCTTTAATGAACAGAAACAACTACTAATAATCTTGTTAAATAATAAGTATATCAACATGGGGAGCAAACCAACAGTCTTATATAACGAAATTGTGTGAGGGAATCAGATAAAATAAATAATGCTAACAAATTCTAATTAATCAGATAAGTGGGCAACAAAACTGTATCATTATACTGGTGCAATGAAAATTACTTGCTAACTTCATCAATAAAATCACTCAATAAAGGAGGAGACCCTGAACAAAGAAACTAAATTCATAAGAAAAAAGGTCTATGACACCAGATTTAAACTTGTATTTTGGCCCATTGCCCCACTCTGAAAATGTGCCTTGCAATGAGAACAACCCTGATTGAATGATCCTACCTCTTAATTGATTAAAAATAAGTGGAATATAAAAATCATAACTACAAACCAATGATATCCTGAACAAAGAACAGAGGGTGTGAACAAAGAAATTGAATTCATAAACAAATAAAAAATCTGAGGTAAAATACCTCCATGGAAGTGACTATAAAATTAATACCTCGACTCTGTGAAACATGAATGCAAGACCGATACTTCACATGCAAGTCAAAAACCTTAAGAGAAACCAGGAACAAAGGTGGTTATACCTTGTTGGAGTGAAACAAGAATGCAAGATTGACACTTCACATGCAAGTCAAAACATGTGCATATATCAATGTAAATAACACGGTATGAGAAAATGTCAACATTATTAACAACATAGTATGAGAATTTAGACAACATTATTAACAACATAGTATGAGAAAATGTCATCAAATTAATTGAAAATATGTAGAGAATATAAAACATTATTAACATACTCGGCTCTGTGGTGGTTATACCAATATTTAAACATCAAAATATCAATTTACAGAAAACCCTAAACCCTAAATGTGAAACAAAAATACAAGGCCGAGACTTCACATGCAAGTCAAAACCCTCAAAACCCTTAAGAGAAAGTAGGAACAATGAGAAAATGTCAACATTATTAACAACATAGTATGAGAAAATGTCAACATTATTAACAACATAATATGAGAAAATGACAACATTATTAACAACACATTATGACAATTTAGACAACATTACTAACACAGTATGAGAATTTAGACAACATTACTAACACGGTATGAGAAAATGACATCAAATTAATTGAAAACATGTACAAAATATAAAACAGTTATACCTCAGCTCTCAGCTCTGTGGTGGATAAAAATATTTAAACATCAAAATCTCAATTTATAGAAAACCATAAACCCTAAACCCTATATCTCAATTTACAGAGATTCCCTTTAATTAACACAAAAACCCTACCTAAACCTCAACATTACTAACACAGTATGAGAAAATGGCATCAAATTAATTGAAAACATGTACAGAATATAAAACAATTATACCTTGGCTCTCAACTCTCTGGTGGATAAAAATATTTAAACATCAAAGTCTCAATTTACAAAAACCATAAACCCTAAAACCTATATCTCAATTTACACAGATTCCTTTTAATTAACACAAAAACCCTACCCTAAACCTAAACCAGTCAATTTACACAAAAAACATAAACCATTCAATTTACGAGTCAGTTTACACAAAATAACATAAACAATTCAATTTACCAATCAATTTACACAAAAAAACAAGACACAGGGGGAGATGACCAACTTTTAATTACAGAAGAGGGGGAGTGGAAAATTTGTTTAAATGTGTTAAAAAACAAGAGAATTTATAGAAAACCCAAGTGTTTAAAAACACAGTAAACAAGCTCAACAGAGAAACATATCCTTCAGGTTAATTGTGTTTACAAACACATACATATGACTGGTAGGATATAGTCCTACCTTAAGACTGCTCTACTCGCCTTCCTCTCCCTCCTGGCCTTCCTCCTTACCAACTACATTTTCCTCCTTGCCTTTCCAACTACGTTGTCCTCCTTTCCAACTACATTGACCTGCAAACAATGCAAAAACCCAATCAGAAAACAACCATTCACAAAGCACAAACATTAAAAAAAAGAGCAAAAACGCTAAAAAAAAGTAAAACCAATAGAAAAATGCACTTGAAAGCACAATTCAGAGCATCCAGACCTAAAAGCGACACAGATCCGAACGCAGGTAAAACTACCACATAGCCGAGGTAAAAACATCACAGAGACGAGGTATAACCACCACAGAGTCGAGGTATGGCCACCACAGAATCGAGTAAAACCACCACAGAGCCAAGGTAAAACCACCACAGGGCCGAGGTAAAATCATCACAGAGCCGAGGTATGACCACCACAAAGCCGAGGTATGACCACTACAGAGCTGAGTATGACCACTACAGAGCTGATTATAACCACCACAGAGCTGATTAAAACCATGACAGAGCCGAGTATAACCACGACAGAACCGAGTATAAGCAACACAGAGCTGAGTATAACCACCAAAGAGCCGAGGTATAACCACCATAGAGCTGAGGTTTAACCAACACAGAGTCGAGGTATAACAACCACAGAGCTGAGGTATAACAAGAAGGTTCAGTCGTCGCGGTCGAACCAGGACGAGGAGAGCTCGAACCAGGAGGGCACAGGCGCCATAAAGCGGGATGCAGCACGCGGAGGGCGGTGACGGAGGCGTCGGTGTAGCGTCTACGCGACAATCGGACAGCGAGATGAGCAGCTACCAGGCCCGAAGAGAAAATGAAAGCTTCTCGGACAAGTCTCTGTTTAAACACGGCAAACGACCGACTAAGCAGGTGGACGAATGGTTCGGTGTGTGGTATGTACCTGCCACACGTGCCCGCATCAGATGGACACCTGTCGTATGGAGGCGTGGTGTCCGACGTGGCGTGGGGGCCAGTCACTGTCAAGTTGTCCAATGACTGGCCCCTCTTCCCTATTAAATCTTCAATAAAATACCTCGAAAATCAAATAACATCAAACGATGGTTACCAGGTCAAATTTCGTTCCTAGTTTATGTAGAGTTATAGTTGGTCAAATTTCGTTCCTAGTTTATGTAGAGTTATAGTTCTATTAATGCATATGGCCGTATATATCACTTTTTGAATTTACACAAATATAAAATTTAAGCTTGACATATACTGCCCACTTTATTAATGGATATATAACTCTCTAAATATTGGTTGCAATCTATATATGTAAAAATATTGTTAAAAGGGTTCAAGAAAAATATAAATAATATATTTATATTTGTGGAGTTGTTTTTAATGAGATTTTTTGAAGATTTTTTCAGATCAAATTTCTTTAAAATCTGACAGAAATTTATTGAAAAAATATATTTGATGGATAACCCTGCACAATTCAAGTGCCTTAAGAGTGTTTTTAGGGTAATCAATTCATATATTTTGCATAAAAAATCAGCGTAAATAACAGAAATTAAGATTTCACCTCAAATTTTTCTATCATTACAAAAAATTCCAAAAAATCACACTAAAAACAACTCCTATTACATAGCATGTAGCAGAGATATTTAAGGTAATCTGACATTTGGTAAAAGCTGGTACAGGCAGAAACTGACAACAAAACATCGGTGGCTGCAGTAGTCATGCTTTTAATCAGCGGTTATAATAATGGGTTTCAGCTGGTGTACTCAAATTGCTTGATATCAGTGGTCATAGTTATGGGTTTCAACAACAATTCTTGAAATGGGTTGCAATAATAATGATAGACAGAAGGTGAAACGTCTTATCGATATCTTGTAGAACAAGCATTTGCTGTAAGCCGCCTTTGTGCTTGCAATAACATAAAGTGTGAATGCTTGAAACTGTAACGAATCTTTCCGAATCCATAGCGTAAGAGAAAATCCAAAGGCGAGCCTTATTTCAGCTGCCATAGGCCCATTAATGCGGCCCAGGCAGCTGATGCCCGCCGCACGATGATCGTGTGCTTTAATCGGACGGCCGACATCAGCTGCCTGGGCTGCATTAATGGGCCTATGGCAGCTGAAATAAGGCTCGCCAAATCCAAAGGCTTCAGCAACAAGCAAACGTGTGTTAAATTAATGACGTATCTCGTTTAAATATTAAACTGACAAAAAAGTCGACTAAATGATGTGTACATTTCAACGCAAAGGAATATGCTGGGTGACAATCCCAATGCAGCATGGCCTATTTGTCAAAGCATTAACATTTGTTTCGATCCTAGCAATCATGATTTAAGAGGTTTCGTCGTTGCTTGTCCTCTGTACATGGTGGAGAGGAGATGCGACAATGATACACACTGGCAATTGCCCCTGGGTGCAAGGGAATGCTAGAAGGAGGAGATGTAAATCATTTTGTGGTATATGATAGGTAAAATGTGTAATAACTGAAGGAGATTTTGTTCGTTTGTGACGATATGTAATATTGAATTTTATTTTTAATAAAAATAAAAATTATTAATTTAATATTATTAAACTTTAATTTATTTGATTTCATTCTTATTTAATTAATTTGTTAATTTGTTTATTTTTATTTTTTTTAATCTTTATTTTATTTTATTTCTATTTATTTATTTATTTTATTTTTATGTTTTAATTAAAAAATTTATTTATCTATTTTATTTGTATTTTTAATTTGATATTTATTTTATTTAATTTCTATTTATTTATTCATATTTTATTTTATTTATTTTTATATGTCGATACATTAAAATGAAATTTCCCGGGCCCACATCAACTTATAGCACATGCCTTCTTAAATTATGTATTATCGAGTAGTTTTTTTGTTAGATAAATATGTAAATATGTATAAGAAATATAATTGGTCAAGAATAATTAATGGAGTTGTTTTTTGGGTGTTTGAATTACACTTCGTTGTGTAAAGGTTATTCATCAAATTCTTGATTTTAGTAAATTTTTTCCATATGATAGAAAAAATTAAATCTACAAGAAAACTTTCAAAAAATCTAACTAAAAACAACTAAATAATTAAATTTATTTTATATTATTATAACTATACTAAAAATTTAAAATAACTTTACTATGAATTTCAATCCTATTTCAATATAAAATGGTTTTCAAATTTTATCATAATATTTATAAAATAACAACCTAGAAAATTTATAAATCAATGTTGAATTTATATTGATTAAGTCCTTAAAATGAAACAAACTTTAAATAAAAATTTTATGATAATTTTATATATATATAAATTAAAATATATATATATATATATATATAAATTATAATATCATTTTTAATTTATTATATCCAATAATATAATAATACCCAACATTATCCCTTAAAATACACACAACCATCATATTATATTGAACCCCATCGATTACTTTTACATTGAAAATGCAGCTTCCCTAATTTGCGTGCTCTCTTTTCTTACGCGCACGCGCAAAAAGGAGCAAGGAAACCCCACCGATTAACATGTCTTCCATATCGGCAGTTGACCTGTTCTCTCACCCATCTTAACGATCCAATGATCCCAATCGAATCTCGCACGGGCTATATGCACGAACGATAATGCGCGATGAGATTGGTATCGCGAAACCGCTTCCTCCACGTGTCACCCAACCTATGGGATCGCTCCAAATTCTGAATTATAGCTTACCGCTTTTGTGCCACGCGATATACTGCCGGTTTTAGCTTTCAATAGGGGCTGCGTTTAGCTATGAATTCTAAGAAAATTGAATGGCTCTAAGTACCAACCTGCAAAGTGCAAGACCCTCTGACGCTTGTTGTTGCTACTGAGGGAGCTTGAGTCTGAATCATGGTCCCTCATCGTAGACCCTTCGACGGAATGAATTATCTCCACTTCATTCGGAATTTTAATGGAATTCATCGCTGTACGGCGCACTGTTTTTCCTCAATTCATCGCCCAAATCTTACCAATAACGGAATTTTAATCGATCCAAGCGAATCTTGACATGAGTATGCATGGATTCATCATTAGGAATTACGCCATATTTAGAAAACTACTGCCGTTTTTGTTCTACAGGTTTTCTTGAGTGGTTTTGCCGTCTATCTATCCGTGTTCTGTGGGAGCCACTTGCAGTGATTTGCAGGTTTTCAAGACAGCAAGCTGGCATTTATAGTGTCGAGATATGGTACCATTCCCTGCACATGCAAGCCCAAGCAGTGGTCTAGACAGCAAGAGGGGGTGTGTCAGTGAGCCCAAATTCTACATTTGAGCTTCCTGTCGATGGGAATCTAATTCTTTTTTATGATAGCATGAGCGTCCCTGTTTGGACTAGCAATACCAGCAATAGGGGTGTTGTGGGTGCATCCCTCCTTGACAATGGCAATCTTGTTCTCAGTAATAATGGACAGGACATTGTATGGGATAGCTTTCAGACACCCACCGATACGCTTCTTCCAGGGCAGAGGCTTGAGATGAATCAGACTCTGAGAGCTTCTTCTAAGAATGCCATTGCAAGTTATTATAACTTGGATATAACGGAGACTAGCAATCTGGTGCTGAGATGGTGCAGTGAAGTGATTTACTGGAAAAGCGGAACTAAAGAGCAATTTTCTTCTTCAAAATCCAGTAACACCATTGGAGCAGTTTTACAAGGGATTGGAGTTTTTGGCCTCTTTGATAGACAGGGGACCATCATTTGGTCGAGATATAGTGAAGATTATACAGACCCAAATGTGAATTTGAGAATTTTGAGGTTGGATGCTGATGGGAACCTTAGAATGTATTCATGGATTGAGAAACTTTAGGTCTGGAAAGTGGCATGGCAGGCTTTGGAGAATAAATGTGATGTTTTTGGTACTTGTGGTTTGTATGGTGTTTGTAGCTTTAATGCCACGGGACCCTTTTGCAAATGCCCATTTGAGAGAGAAGGATCTAAGGCCAATGTTATTTTGGAAATGGGGTCTGAAGGGGCCTGCAGGAAACTGATGAAGTTGGGCAGTTGCAATGAGGGGAACACCCTAATGGTGATGAATCATACTTTTTTATATGGAATCTTTCCTCCTCACGATGTGTATGACTATTCCAACACCAAGGCTTGCATGGAAAATTGCCTCCAGGACAGGTCCTGTGTTGCTGCAACAACCTTGAATGATGGGTTTGGCATCTGTAGGATCAAGAGGACTAGTTTCATCAGTGGATATCATTACATCTCGGTTCCTGCAATCTCATTTGTAAAGGTATGCCTTACACCAGAAGCAGTAAACAATCAGATTATTTCCATGTATCCTCAAACATCAAATTCAGACTCGTCTTCCTTCTCTTCATTACCTTCAGTTTCAAGCATACATGGTCGCATCTGCATTGTAAGAGCAGTCTTGCCAATTGTGCTTATTTTTCTTGCCATACAAGTAGGGATAAGTTGGTATGTTTTTAAAAGAAGAAGAAGAATGCAGGGGATGCTTTCATCCAAGCATGGATTGATGGATCAAAATTTTAGAGTCCCCATCAGGTTGACTTACTTAGAAATACAAGAATTGACAAAGAGCTTTAGCTACAAGCTTAGTCCAACTGTTTTCAAGGGAACTCTGTCCAGCTGAAACCTGTGATAATCAAGCGGCTAGATGTTGAAACTACTGAGAAGGAGTTTCGGAAGGTATTGTCCATTATAGGAATTCATCGTTGTACGACGCACTGTTTTTCCTCAATTCATCGCCCAACTCTTACCAATAATGGAATTTTAATCGATCCAAGCGAATTTTGACATGGGTATGCATCGATTCATCATTAGGAATTACGCCATATTTAGAAAACTACTACCGTTTTTGTTCTATAGGTTTTCTTGAGTGGTTTTGCCATCTATTTATCTGTCTTCTGGGGGAGCCAGTTGCAGTGATTTGCAGGTTTTCAATTTAAATTCGGAAAACAATTTTGAACAACAATACTCTACCTTAATAATCATCCAAATAACCACACAATTACAGATTCACATAAATAAGTTTTATTATCATCTAAAATTAAAACCTAAACATCACAAATCAATCTTTAAAAATACATGTGGTTTCTAATTCTATTATTGAACTGCACTTATATTCCTTATACTTTGTGTTGTTTAACTACCTGTTATAGTCACCAGACATCCAATTACCTTTTCATTACTTTAATTGTCTGTCACTACTTTTATAAGTTCAACCCTATCATAGAATAAATGTTAATGATATTTTTTTCAGTATCCAAAATTTCCACTCGCCAAAATAATACTTCATGATCTTTTATTATTTCATTCTCCAAAATAACACATTAAATAATCTGGACAATAAAACCAACTTTGATCCCTGGGCTCACTAGCAGCTAATCATTACTTGTTGCCACATCAAACAATCCACTAACAGAAAATTAACTTACATCCACAGCCATATGTGGACACTGATACATCCATGGACCATGTCCCATAAGCCTAGATAACACCATTGAAAATGATCAAGATTTTTCCTGTATATAACGAGGAAGTGGGAGATAGTAGACGAAATGTGACATGGATCCATTGGAGATATGAACATGCAACACCATGAAAATGAAACAATACTTATCTACACGTTACAAGCAAAGTAGAAGATAGTAGCCAACATTTCTTGGAGATATGCTGAAGTTCAGTGAAAAAGAAGTCCTCAACTCTTACTATTACATATCAACTGATTCTTAGCTACTAATTTGAATAGTACAAGTTCCCTGTAAGCCTACCACTAAATATAGACATGTGCAACTATTAGATTATCAACACATTCATGAAATTTTGTTTCCTTTATTAACTACTACATAGAATATTTTTGTACATCACTAAAGAGCATGTTTAAACTGTCAGTATATATGGCTCTGGATCTCTCTGTTTTGCATATTTAGATTTGGATTAAGCAATTATTAAAATCATGTTTTTGTTTTAAAAAAATTTGGTATATAATGCTGTAAAAGCATAAACAAGAAGCAAAATTGTTGTCAGGGAGCATGTATAGAGAGAGAAAATGTAGAGACTATATTATGGAGTAAAAACAAGCTAATCATGCCTTTGTTCATTCAAAGAGTAAATGCCTTTAAAAAAAATCTACACTTTAATTTGTAAACATACAAAAAAATCGAGGTAAGTGCATGTGCCCATTAATGTATGAAAACACCCAAGGCCAAACAATGAGCAATGGATTTGAAACATGTTCTCCACCTGCCATAATTTATGGATAGATAGCCCCCAGTGTTTGGGAACTACTCCCTAAACAAGAAATATGAATTATCTGTAATTGAATTTTCTTGTGCAATTTTTGAAGTTCACTGGAAGAGTTCACAACTCGATACATTATCCCAATGGCAAAAGCCAAAGAGCACAACACAAAGCCAAAATGAGATAAAAGAAAGTGATACATAATCCCAATAGCAAAAACTGGAGACCAAAATACAAAAGGAAAAATGGGAAATAAGAAACTAACATTGAGTATCTACCATTTCCTTGTCAAAGATGATTATGATTGAACTAATTAAAATAAATGGAGGAAAAAACTTGTACATGGTCGCATTCTTCAAAAGAACAAATAGTATCAATAAATAAGCATGTTAATTAAAATCAGCCCAAAACAAAATTCTGTATATAATACTGAAAAGATCGACTATTAATTGCATAATACTGAAAATATCGACTATTAATTATAATTCTGTTGAGCTATGGGTTGTGGCTTAGTAGTTGAAAGCAACAATCATTTCAACATTGAATCAGCGTCATACCAAGGGAAGGCTCCACTCACTCCAACATTAAAATGGATTTTAAGGCATAATGCAGAGCAGTTGGAGTTCTGTATTCAACCGACCAGATACATATGGTCTGTCTAAAGTGCATAAATGGCACACTACATTGAATACAGAGTTAGAGTTCATAGATATTGAATCTGTAAAACAATAGAAAATAAAATACATCAACATTTATCCTTAAGAAAAATACTAACTATAATAAAAACCATCCACCTTTTCCAATATTGAAGAAGTCATCAAATATTGAAGATGCTACTTCAAGAAGCGCATCTACTTCCTCTGCCAATCTTAAATCCATCTCTACTTCCTTCGCTGCTTCTGGCAATTTCATGGAAGCAACCATCGAAGCTTCATTTATCACATCCACCGAAGAAGCATCCATGCCATTGGAGCATACCTCCATCAACCTATCAAATGGAACCAGAGGCCTTGCCACTGCAGGATTAACCTCTCCCAAATATTTGAGCATGTAATTGTTACGAACCCTCAAAATTTTTTCTTGCGAGACTAACCACTTGAGCTTGGAAGAGAGTGCCCGCCTGAAACTTGGGGGCAATTGGTGTCTCTCCTCCATGAAACTTGCAATCGTGATAACATCCGTCCTGTTCGAATCTCGCAGAGCTGTAAGGGCTTCTAAAATTATGTCATCGTAATCACACCTCGGCGAATGATTCCTCGCAGCAGTTGATATTGAAACACTCTTAGGGGAAGAAATAATATGATCCGAAACTGCTGCTGCTGCAAAGCATGTTGTTGTAGGAGACTAAGGGGCAGCTGAAGAAATAGGAACAGGTGCAAGGGGCTTTTGTCTAGGGGTTTTGGAACCCTGCTCAGTAGGAGTCAAACTACTCATAAGGTTGCGCCATTTGTCTTTCAAATCGACATTGGAACGAGTTGCAAGACAGGCTGCAAACTCTGGGTCCTTGAGAATGGTCCTCCACTTACCAGTCCCATACTTTACGATGCCTACTCGCAGAGCACTCTCCTCTTCAGAGGTCGATTTCAACTTAGGAGCACCCATGGATAGGTATCTAGGTATCTATCTACGGTTTCTTCTTCAAATGGCCTCTTTCTCCTTTGTCTGCTCTGCTTTGAGAGTACTGGCAAAAACGCACCAATCCCATTCACTGATGAAACCCCCTCCACTCTTAAAGTCCACCAATTCCCTCCGGTGTCAAAAACCCACAAATCTAAAACCCTACCAATACCCTGCATTGCCAAAAACCCACCAATCCCCTGACTTCAACCAGGTTCGATCATGATCATTCAGCTAGATCTAAAATTCAACAAAATTGCCGAAACAAAACTAAAGCCTGCCCAATAAACCAAAACCATAGAGGAATGAATGAGACCCGCCAGCCGACCTAGGTTTTATGTTCAACTTGTCAACACATCAATTTGCTTCATACGAAATTGCGCCACCTCGGGCCAACTCAACCTGGAGACTGTTAGCTTTGATGTATTCCCAGATCTTTTTCACTGCTTCTGAGCGGGCAACCTTGAAAACGCCGAGGAACTGTTGGGTATGTGTTATATTCTTTCCACGACTAAGCACGCGCGGGGGGGTGATAGCCCCCCCTTTGTGCTGGGCGCAACAGGGAGGGCAGTAGCTCCCCCTGTCCGGGTCCGGGGCAGCGCCCCGGCAAAAATTTTTTGGTCCTTAATTTCCGGTGGGTAGTCCGCGTCCATGGTTTTGTGCATGGTTTTGCACATGGTTTTGGGGTACGATGGTTTTCGGCCCCTGGTATTTTTTGTAGATCCGGTCAAGGGAACTACGGTTATGTTCTAATCCAGGGTTAATGGATTGGGGTTTATGTATGCTTCGGCATGTATATATATGTGTTGTAACACCAAAAGGAATATAATGAAAAATCAAGCTGGTCGTCCCGATTTGGGATCCAGGGGAAAATCTCTGTGTTTATCTGTTTTATGTTTTATGCTCTTGCTATTGTTTATTTTATGTTATAAGATTCGTGTGTAGATAATTTCTGTTCAGGGTTAAAACCTACAGGAACTGCTTCATTTCTGAAGAAACCGACACAGGAATATTAAGCCCTAACACCTTCGTGGCCTTCGCAAGACTTTCTCCAGCCATTGCTGCCGTATTTTTCACTGTGGCCATGGCAGTGCCGCTCGACTGCTGAGCTTTGGAAGCCACCATTTCCAGCCTGCTCGCTTTGTAAACCATCACCAACGCCTCTGGAGATAGCAGAGGGCCGATTGTTCACAGAGTGTCGTTAACCCTATGGAAATGCTCCACAACCTCTGCCTCCATCTCGTAGAAGCTGTTGGCGATGATCCTCCAGCTTTGTTTGCTCCCACGCCTCTGCCAGAGCTAGAATTGGTGCGTGCCATCGTCGGTGGTGGCCTCAGGGTGCTCCCGCAGCATCTGAAGGCGAGTGAGAGGAACTTCCTTGGAAAGCCCCGGGACAACTTAACGACCAAAGTCTATGCCAATGCGTCAAGACTTCATTGGACAGATGAATAACCAAATGTAAAATTTTAATTGGTTCTAAAGGCGATAGAAAAAGGTTTTCATTGGCTGGAGTGAGCAGTGTTTGCTCAGCCCACTCCCACAAAGAAAACGCCTCCGACGTAACTAGTACTTTTATGGAAGTTACAATTTCATAAGTGTTTTCGAGATGTGGAGATAAAATTTGTGCTTTATTGTTTAGGCATTTTTTATTGTATATATGGATTTAACATTTTAAAATTTTTTAGAATATTGTGAAGAGTTTTCAATCAAATTTATGATTTTAATGAATTCGTGAAAATAAATTTAAAACTTTCAAATCACACTTAAAAATTACTCACAATTTAACTAGATTTCATATTGTAAGATGAGAGAGAGAGAGTGATGGGGAAGAGAGAGGGAGGTAGGAGAGAAATGGAGAGAAAGGAAGGATGAGATAGAGGATTTGAGAGAGAGGAAGAGAGTGATCAGGGAACAAAGAGAATTGGAGGTAAGAGAGAGAGTGTGTGATGGGAAGATATAGGGAGGTTGGAGAGAAAGAGAAAGAAAAAAACAAAAAAAGATAACTTAAAAGAAAGAAAGAGAGAGAAAGATATTTAACCTCACCCATATAAATCTGTCAATTAACCTAACCCATAAATATTCTGAAATCCTCAATCAGTCGGTCAATTGACCAAACCCACAAATATTACGAAAGCCTGAGTCCAGTTAAGGGTGTCGCTTGCATAAGCTGCTTGGGTGCTGTTCAATTTCTTGGCTATCACCTCTTCTCCAAACACCGACTAAGTACTAAGTTTGTATTTTGATATTTCAACGTAAGTACTAAGTATGTACCTTTTTCATTCTGGAATTCAAATCAATGTCTAACTTTACCAACTTCAACCTTTTCTAACAGACCTTAACAACTTCAACGTAGACTAATCACCTGATTGCAATTGGCAATTTGCATATATATAAATAATTGATCTCCTTACTTTCGTAATCCATGTCTATTTTCTTCTCTCAAATCAGTCAGAACCCATACATACTTTCTAGAGTTTGAAGTTGAAGTCGAAATAGTGCAGTATAATAAAACCATTCTGTTTGCTCACTGTCCTGGTATTGGAGATACGTAATGGGTGAGTGAATCAAACTGTAATGGAAGTGTTTAATCAACATGTCCCTGCACGCTTAATGGCCGTGTGGCTGACGTTGTTGACTGCCATGGCCTCTACGAACATAATCACTGAGACATTTGTTGTACGTCTTCTTAACTTCATTATTTTTCACTTTATAGAATCTTGAATGTATTTTGTCCTGTGTATCATTATCTAGATTCAAATACGAATATGAAAAATAAGTTCAAATTTTTCTGTATAGTTTTAAGAATATTTTATTCGTAATTATGATTTATTTTATTTTTATAGGACTTTCAGCTTCAGTCAACATCTGTAAAGAAGTTATGTGGCACGCACAATATAATCACCGTTAATGGTCAGTTTCCAGGTCCAAATCTCCATGTCACTAACGGGGACACTCTTATGATCAAAGTGTACAACAACGCCCAATATAACGCTACAATTCACTGGTATGTCTCAATCAGAGTGAACGAGATTTATATATTAATGTATTTTAATGATAGAAATGTCATGGTAAGTGCGTATAGATGCATTTTACAGCTTTAATTACAGATAATGAGAGAGAAAGTGATTATATTGTATTTGCAGGCACGGAGTGCGCCAGTTCCGCACAGGGTGGTCTGATGGGCCTGAATTTATAACCAAATGCCTAATTCGCCCAGGGCGAAGTTACACATATAGATTCACCATCACTGGTCCAGAAGGGACTCTATGGTGGCAAGCCAACAGTTCATGGCTTCGAGCTACTATCTATGGAGCCTTGATCATCACTCCAAGCCCAGGAACCACTTATCCCTTTACCACACCCAATACCGAGGTTCCCATCCTTCTAGGTATGCTACCACTGATTCTATTTTTTGAATCTCCAGTTGGAAATATTCAATTGTGCTTGATTTTAATGCCAGGCCCTGTTTGCACTCGTAGGGGAATGGTGGAATAGGAATCCTATGGATATTTTGAACCAAGCAACTCAAACAGGAGCTGCCCCCAACGTTTCAGATGCCTTTACTATCAATGGACAGCCAGGAGACCTATACCAATGTTCAAGTTCAGGTACATTTCTATGCATTAGACAGAAATCTTCTACTATTTCTGAATTGAATGACAAATCCAGATAAAGTAACTCGGCTAATGGCAAACAATGGTTGTAGATACCATTCGGCTCTCGGTGAAAAGTGGGGAAACTAATCTTCTACGGGTGATCAATGCTACACTCAATATCGACCTATTCTTCACGGTAGGTAGGCACACAATGACAGTAGTAGCTGTGGATGCTCTATATACAAAGCCTTTTCAGAAAAATTTTCTGATGCTCGGCCCTGTTGAAATTATTGGAAATTCCAAGCATACAGTGGAGAGAATGAAACTCTCCTCTACAACACAGAGATGTTCAGAAGAATAAAAATTTCGATTTGCAAACAGAGATGGCATGAAAATGCTTTCTTCTATATCATTAAACAGAACAAAAAAAAACTGTTACAAATTTCTTCCTCAACAGTGAGGGATTCACATAATATGAATGGGACTGCTACTGACACAGTGCACCAAACAAATCTTCTCTCTCTGTCTCTCTTCAAGAACGCACAGAACCGTGCTCTGTTCTTCTTGCTGTGTTTTCTTTCCCTGCGGACTCTCACAGCGGTCACAACAACAATACAATGCAATTACCTTACTCTGCAATGTACGCGGGCCTTTTCTTCCTTTTATATGGCGCGGCGGCACCAATTACATATAAAAATATAAACCAATGTATAAACCAAAATACAAATGAAAATCTTTGCAAAAAAATAAAACATTTCAATACGGCACGACGTACGAGTGGGACCACATCGCAGTCGGCCACTTTGCGATCTGCGATGGCGCATATCGCAATTATCAACAGTGCGATCAACATATGGAGGAATACTCGTAACATGCGATGGTGCGACGGGCGCACATCGCAACTTCAACATTTGCGATGATACAATGCAATGGGCGGAAAAGTGGTCTGCAAAATTGCGTTGTGCGCGATGTTTGTGATTACTGATGATCGCACATCGCACATCGTAAATTCACATCTCTGAGACATTTAACCCGTTTACCCAATCTTGCGATCTTGTGCTTTGCGCTCTGGCGGTAAGACCACTTGTCCTTCCGCTCATAAAAGACTTTGCTTTGTTTCATTCAATTTGGTTGTTGAGGCTTTCTTTGACTTGATGATTACAATTAACTTCTCCTCGTAGAAAAAGTCTTCGATACATTTGTCATACTTGCATTGCGGCCATCTAAATTAATTCTTCTCCTTACGGATCTTCCATTCTTCTTCGTCTGATCTTGCTCACTCAATCTTCTCCTGCCTTGTACTTTTTCTTCACTACAATCAATTCACTTACGAGCATATGGGTAACTATCTTCTAACACACCCCCTTAAAGTCAGCTGCTGGGTTATCCATCATACCCAGACATTTTCTCAGAAATTCAAATGTTTTCTGTGCCAATGGCTTTGTCAAAATATCTGCATATTGCTCCTCTGTTTTACAATGTTGTAAAACAATTTCACCATTGTTCACCAATTCTCTGATATAATGAAACTTTGTGTCTATGTGTTTCGTTCTCTTGTGAAACACATAATTCTTTGACAATGCAATAGCTGAGCTATTGTCACAATAAATCACAGTGCCCTTTACCTGTTCTTGGCACAAACTTCTCAACATTCTTCTCATCCAAATTTCTTGACACGCTGCTGCTGTAGCTGCCACATATTCTGCCTCTGCTGTAGACAATGCTACAATAGGCTGTTTCTTGGAAGCCCATGAAATGGCTCCTGAACCGATATGAAAAATATAACTGGAAGTGCTCTTCCGATCATCCACACTTCCAGCCCAATCACTGTCAGTGTATCCAACTAATTCTGAATTTTCTGAAGTAGTATATAAAATACCAAATCCTTTTGTTCCTTTCACATACCTCGGAATTCTCTTTGCTGCTTGCCAATGTGCTTCTTTTGGCTTCTCCATAAATCTGGAAATTAAGCTAACAGCATGCATAATATCCGGCCTAGTTGCAGTCAAATACATGAGGCTGCCAACTATGCTTTTATACAAACTTGGATCAACATCCTTGCTGCTGTCATCTTTTCTCAACTTCAATCCCATTACTGTGGGAGTAATTGCAGCTTTGCACTCCTGCATATTAAATCTTTCTAAAACTTGATTCACATACTTTGCTTGAGATATAAAAATACCTTTTTCATTTTTCTCTACTTCTATTCCCAAGAAGTATCTTAACAAACCCATGTCAGTCATTTCAAATTAATCCTTCATGACTGTTTTAAAATTTTCAACAAGGTAATCATCATTACCTGTAAAAATTAAATCATAAACATATAAAACAACAATCAACATTTTACCATCATTTTCTTTGATGTAGAGGGTGGGTTCTCCCTCACACTTTTCAAATCCATTCTCCAATAGATAGGAGTCTATTCTGTTGTACCACGCTCTTGGCGCTTGCTTCATCCCATAAAGAGCTTT